>SNQJ01S0017730.1:33924-54562 GCA_010110895.2 Picea sitchensis
TTGATGCGTTGAAGGAAGATGAAGCCCTAGATCCAGAATCAACAACAGTCAAGGGAAATCCGACAGACGAAAGCTTTCTGGAAACCATTCCGCCAGAGTCAGTAGCAGCGAGAGGAAATCGAGACTCAAATCCGGAGCCCACTGCCCCTGCAGGTCTAGTTGTTTCAATCCCCTCCAGCGGCTCTATGGAAACTCCTGCCACTGAAGACACCTCAGTTCCGTCTCCACCCCTTACCCGAGGGAGAAAGACCAACAAAGCACGTAGAGAAAAGGAGGCCACCTCCAACATTTCTTTAGGTTCTCAGAAAAAGTTGGATCCCTTTTTTAAGGGGAAAGTCTCATCCTCCTAGGTTTAATGCTTTGCTTCTGTCTCCTATTGTGCTCACAGTTTGTGAGAATTTACTCATGTATGCATTTTTTGTCATTTACTCGACTAAGCTCAAGAAGTAAGTGGGATTGTACTCTCAGGTTATCCACAAGAAGGTTGGCAGCGAGATCATCAACCTTCTTCAACTTTGTAACTTTCTGATTCTGGTTTGCTAGGAAGCCGATTAATACACTCTAACCGTTCTTGTCAAAAAATAAATAAAGTAAATCTAGTTAAATATAAAAATATTTAATTCTAGGATAAATTTTAAAATAAAGATATTTAATTCCAAAACAATTTACAAATATGAGATATTTGTTTAAAATTAAAATAAATATATTTAATTAGAAAAATTACAAATTTAGAAATAAAGATATTTTATTCCAAAACAAATTACACATGTAAAAATAAAAATTTAAAGATATTTAATTCCAAAACAAATTACAATATCAAAATAAATAAATTTAATTCCACTAAAATCACAAATCTAAAAGTGATCCCAAAACTTAAAAAAAGTTTTCATAAGATTATAAGATTGAAGCTTACTTAGTAAAAAAAAACTCTTTATTTTTTATCATTAAATCCAATCTATTTGAAAATATTGTCACAAAATTAAACCTAATTAAATTTTACTTTGTAAAAAAAAACTCATTATTCTTTATCATTAAATTTAATTTATCATCAAATCCAAATTATTTGAAAATAAATTTTAATTAACTTATATATAAATCTATTATAAAATAGTTTTATATTTTTAATTGAAAATATAAATTAAACTTTTATTTATTTATATATAAAGATTAACAAATTATTTAATATAATTTTAAAAAAAATACCATAAATCTTAAAATAAAATAATATCATAATTTTGTTTTCATACCATTCCTCACTTATAAATCCAATTTCTTTAAACATCATAATGAAATTATATACTTAATATTATATATTATGTAAAGTTTTTCAATTAACCAATATCCTAAAAAAACTTATGCACACTAAAAGCTATATTCAACAACAATATAATAAAAATTGTATATATTTTATAAAATATGTATTAGTGAATTTGTCAATGAATAAATATAATATTTATTATTTTGATAATACAACATTTATTATTCGTGCATAGTTAGAACACCAACGAAAGACATGTTTTCAATATTTATTATTTTGATAATACAACATTTATTATTCGTGCATAGTTCGAACATCAACGAAAGACATGCTTGTTTCAATATTGTATATTGATGGTAATGAAGAATATTTCCACTTATAAAAAAAAATTATATTATTATTATTATGAATCTAAAAGTTAAAAATTATATTTTGTTTTTTTAAATCTTATTATATTTTAAAAATAAGAAATATAGATTTTGTAAATTAAATAATGAGATATAGTTTCGTATTTTAATTCAATTTAATAAATTAAAGTAAAATCTAAATATCATTATTATTATTTTTTATATGTGACATAAGTTCAGTTATTTTTGAAATTATATATAATCCAGAGTATTTTCAAAATTATATATGTGTGGGGAGGGGGAAACCAATCCAACTTTAAAAGAAGAGAAAACAAAAGAACATGTTAGGTAATTTGTGGAAAGAAGAAAAAACATGAAAATATATTTGGTAATTTGCTAAATAGATATTTATTAAAAATGTATTAAGCGTGGCAAAGATTCTATTTATTAAATTTGATGATGATTTTAATAATGTTATACAATGTATTAATGTAAAGAGCACAGTAAGAATTTCAAAACTAAAACATTCATTCCAATAGTTTTAACAAATAAAGATGAGTAGGAAGAACCTTTAAGAATTGGAATTTGAAAATAAACTTAACAACGATATTGATTGTATTGCCCATTTTAATTAACTCTAATAATAATATGGGTGATTCTTATCAACACAAGAAAGACCATAAAAATTAGTCTTCATAATCATCCATATAATTCATATCCCAAACATTAAAAAATATTAATAACACACTTTAAAAATATTTTCATATATCATTAAATTTCTTATATTAAAATACCAAAAGTTTATGTATGCATACGATCACTCTCGGGTTAATTATTAAGACGTTATGTTTAAGTTCATACATTAAATACCAAAAGTTATTTATGCATACGATCAATGTTGGTTAATTATTAAGATGTTGTGTTTTTTTCCAAATGAAAATTTCCCATTTATATTAAGCATAATATAAATTGTTTACATATATCTTTTCTTTACGGATCATAAAAAAATTCTAAGTCCAGTTCTTGAGTGAAAGTCATTCTTGAAAAAGAAAAAAATAGACAGTCTCTACTAAACTGAAAAATTAGGTTGAAATTGCAAAAAAAACAAAAATCTAAAACTGTCTTTTGCCGCTCCATTTATCCGAAGAAAGATATGATCTCAAAAATAGCTCAGAAATCTATGCACTTCTTGGGCCGATTAAAGAGATAGGTACAAAGTAGGGCCCTTGTGACCTTCCACCTACATATTATAAGTAATCTTCCCTCGAACGCTGAGGAATGCATGTTTTGATAGATAGTTTGCTTCTTGATTCTTCTCCCTGTAAATGTGCTCGAAATTAATGGATCTGTAATGAGCGCATAAATCCACAATTCTTTCTTTCCATGCTTCAAGGCTTGCCACTCTAAGATCACCCTTCTTCTTTAGCCATTCAATGACTATCTTTGAGTCGCCCATGATGTGAATATCATAAATTGCTAATCTTTCTCCAAGAACTAAGGTAGACCATGCCCCCAGGAGCTTCGCTCTTGTGTTGGACCTGCCACTGCAATTTAATGTCCACCTACATTCAATTGTGGCGTTTAAATTAATGATACCCCCAGCCCCACACTTGTTTCCAATAATTTGCGCAACCCCGTCGAACCAAGCACATTGTTTATCTGTTGGAGGAGAAGGGCCCATAATCCGTGGTTTTTTTTCTTTCTGTGTTTTCCAGAGATGTTCTAGTGCACATCGGGAGAGATAGACAACACGGTGAATTGAGGGGCTCGATCCTTCAAAAAGGGCTCTGTTCCTATCAGCCCAAATGAACCAGCAAAGAAAGGTTGGTGGTGATTTCAATCTTTGATTTTGCAAAGCCCAGTTTTTTAAAGAATCAACCACAGAAACACCATTCCAACCGGAATCCAGATCCAACATTTTTTTTAGCTACACCCAGACTGTTCTGGAAAAATGACAAGTTAAAAAAATATGTTTTGTGGACTCACAATGGTTTTTACACAAAATGCAGATGCCAGGGCCTTGCCATCTCCGTTTTTGGAGATTTTCCCAGGATAAAACTTTATCTTATGCTAATAACCAAATAAATAATTTTATCTTCAAGGGGCACTCCCACTTCTATAGCTTCTTCCGCCATCCTTCTTGATTTTTTTCCCAAAGTAGATTCGACAGAGCTTCATATATGTTCTTCACCGAGATGACACCTAACATATCTCCTCCTATCCAAATCAACTCGTCTGGCTTGTTGACTAAGGATATGCCTGATTCTGCTAATAGTACTCTATAGTAATTCCATTCCTTAGCAAGAAAATCTGGCAATGCCAGATCTTCACTGCATAACCATCTCTTTCCTGTTTTTGTTCTAAATGCCTCGGTTGTTGCTTGATATAAGAAATATATTCCTTTTTTATTTAACCTTCTCACTAAATCAATAGATAAAATGGAATATTATCCTAAGCCCAGGATCACATCTTTTCCTATAATGATTGAATGGCCTATGCCTAGTTTCCAGACCATCCATCGCAAGATAATAGGTAAGGTATTACACAAATTTTTCCATGTTTGGGAACCCTTTTGGCGGAGTGGATCCACTGATCGGAGCCACGTCCAAACTAGGAAATGTGGGTAATACTTATCTTTTAGAACACTTTTCCAGATCCACGTCTTCATGATAGCTCTCCACATCGTGTTTGTTGCCAAAGATCTACTGAACAACATGATGTTGCGCAAACCCCATCCGCCATAAGACTTTGGTCTGGAAATCAACGTCCAACTACACAGATGGTACTTTTTCTTGTTTTTAACACCCGACCACATGAAAGAAAAACAAATCTTATGGATAGAGTTAAGAACATAAATCGGAATGTGAGCCAATGTTAACCAGTACACTGGTTGTGTCTCCAGTACATCCTTTAGAAGCACAAGGCATCCACCCAAAGATAACAGCTTATTTCCCCAATGTTTTTCCGTGCCTCAAATTTTTCTATTAACCATTTCCAATCAACTACTCTATAATTATCAAGTTTTAGATAAAAGCCAAGATAATGAAAACCGTGTTCCAGATATTTGCTCGGAAAGGTAACAACATCCTTTATATATTTAAGAGTATCATTTTTGACACTAGAATGAAGAATAATTGACTTTTGTGCATTAATGATCATCCTCGACGCCTTGCAGAATTCCTGAAGAATTTCCTGTATTACCTTCCATTTAGAGAGAGAAGCTCTGGACAATATCAAAATGTCATCTACAAAGAGGAGGTGTAGAATATTTAGCATCCTGGACACTTTTAAACCAATAAGATAACCTTCATATTTTTCTTTGTTGAGTGCCAGATTGAGGCCTTCCATCATCAAGATGAAGAGGAGGGGTGACATCGAACATCCCTGATGTAGGCCTTTCTTGCAGTTAAAAAACTTTGTGGGCTCACCGTTTATTAGAACTTCGAAATTTTTGGAGGAGACACATGCCATTATCCAGTTTGTGGTTGGGAGGCCAAAACCACATTGCAACAAAATTAATCTCAGATAATCCCAATCTATGCAGTCATAGGATTTTTTCAAGTCAAGTTTTAGAATAATGGATTGCAGCTTCTTACTTTTGGTGCTATGTAAACATTCTTGATTCATCCTGATGGCATCTAGAATTTGTCTTCCTTTGAGGAATCCCAGTTGCTCCAAATGTAATTCTCTAGATAAAATCGATCTTAGTCTTTTAGTGCTCACCTTGGAAATGAAATTATAACACAAGTTGCATAGATCTATCATTCGATAATCCATGAAGCCATTTGGCTTATTGCCTTTCGGAATCAGAGCGATAAAAGTAGATTTTATCGAGTTTAATACCTTCCCATTAACCCTAGAATCCTCCACACAGTCCAGTAGGTCCTGGCCGACAAGTTCAAAGAAGGATAAGAATAACTTTGATGTCCAACCATCACGTCCGGGGCTTTTTTCCTTTTCAAAATCTTTCAGAATGCCTAGAAGTTCCTCCTTTGTAGCAGCTTGGTCCAGCAGTCTTATGTCCTCATCACTTACAAAGGCAGGGAAGATTCGGAAAGAGTTTAATTGGTTTAAAATAGACGTGTCTCTGACATCATGATAGAAGGATTTTAAAAAAATTGTTGCTTCCATCTTAATTGCTTCCTATCCAGAAAGAGTAGCACCCGAATCATCCTACACCTCCCAAATGTTTTTTTTTTCGCCTATAACTCGTGAAATTGTGGAAGAATTTTGTATTCTTTTCGACACTTTTGATCCATATTGCACGAATTTTCTGGTGCCATTATTCCTTGTCTGCCAGCAGAAGTCTCTTTCTTTCTTTTTCTATAATAAACACTGATTGTTCACAATGTCCATTAGTAGTGTCTTTAAACATCTATTTGTATTTAATAGCCAAAGTCTCTTATATATCTCGGAGATCCTTTGTGTCTCTGAGATTCTTGCTCTTTGCCCAGATTTTTACACCACATTTTAACTTAGAAATCTTTGCCACAAGTCTCCTTTGAGCATCTGAAATGTTAGCCAAATCAGGATCCTGGCATACTTCCTTTACCATAGTGGCGAAGCTTCCCTCTCCTAACCATCCTGGATTGAATTTGAATGGATAATAGACTTTTGGGAAACCATGTTCGAGTTCAAAACAAATCGGGGAGTGATCCGATAGAAAAGGAAACTATACCCATGACATGTACCTTTGTGATGTTGTTAAGACCACCTCAGCAATATAAAACCTATCCATCCTCTTTGAGATACTTTCTTCTCCAACTTGGCCATTTTTCCATGTTGGCATAGTTTCTGCCAAAATCACATCAATGAGAGAATACTTGTGAAAAAGTGATTTAAAGTATCCAGATAAAGGATCACATGTTGATTTTTGGCCAGATATATCAGTCGGTTAAGTTGTGAGATTCAAATCTCCTGCTAAGATCATTATTTTTTTTGGTAACAACCTTGAGGCCTCCACCGAAGCCCAAAATTCCTTTCTATTCTAACATGGTCCATAGACATTCATAATCGATAGCTCTCTTTTGTCCTCATTGGAGTGTCGTGTCAAAAGTATACCACCAATGGTTAGAAAAGGGTCAAACGTGAAAAAATTTGGATCCTAATAGGAAATCAAGCCTCTAGAAGTCCCCACTGCACTCACAGCGAAAGACAACCAATCGATTCTTATCTTAAGGATGAAGGATCTTGCCTTTTCCACCGATACCAAAGTCTCCTGTAATAAAATGACACTTGGGAAAATAGTATTTAACAGTCTTCTCAAGCAGTTTTGTTTCAGGGGTCCCCCCACCCCTCTGACATTGAGGGAAACAAAAATCATATATTAACACTCGCTAGGGATTTTAATCCTCGAAGTTCCCCAATATCAAAAGTTGTAGTTGTTGTAGACAATGGTATTAAGGTAGCTCCCACCTTCCTGTGAGCACTACGCATTTTTAAAGGTGATACCTCAAAACCCAAGCCCCTCGACCAAGCAGGGTTTGTTTTTGACAAGATCGAAAAACCTTGGATTTGAGAGGTAGAGACCGTGTTATACTTCCTTACCGTCGGTGAAGATCCAGAAAAAAAGGGAAGCAATATGGGTTTTTTAAGCCTATGCCTGACAGGTAACAAATCAGTTAGAATATTGTCTAAGGAACTATCACTGATATCGGATTCTGTGTATCCTAGAACAGGGGGAAAATCCAATGGAGGTGCGACTAAGGAAGCCTTGGAGGGATTTTCTACAAAGGGAACCTTCTCAGAAGGGTTTGTGGCTGGAACACCTACTGGTCGTGAGTCAAGAGGAGAAACAGTAGAATCTCTAAAGCAAGAAGACAAAGAAGAGGAAAGAGTAGTATTCAAGTGTTGATGCTCCCATAAATAAAAAGAGGAATAGATATCTGGAAAAAAGTGATCCATATGGATATCAGGGGCCACCCACCTTTTCCAACTAGCTCCAAATAGTTTTCTAATAATTTTGGCAATTTACTATTTTTAGTAGTTTTAACTTTTGGGGCCATTTTGAGGGCCTAAATGAAGGATTTTCGGGATAGATCTCCTCAATGATATCCAAAGGCATGATTGAGACTGAAAATGAATCTCCTCAAATGATACATTTCCAATGGGCTATCACATGCCTAAAACGAAGATCGTATGCATAAGTTACGACCCCAAGAAGTTGATGTACTAACTTACCCAAACAGGGCCCACATGACTTTTGGCGCTTCATCTCCTAGGGTTAGGTTTTTGGATGTCTAGGGCTTTTGGAATTCTTGTGTATTGTAAAAAGGCTTTCATAGACTCATTGTAACCTTCTTCTTGTGAATGCGCACTGTCGTCACATATCTTCTCAGAGATAAGCCGCCACCATTCTAGCAAGCTTGTTTCCGCTGCATTTTACAGTTTCAACTTATTTCATTATTGAATAGAAAACCAGTCTTACTGTATCTTTCTTATTTTGTGTTAAGCACCTATTAATAATATATATTCATTTCATTATGCTCATAAAATATGGATCAGTGGTATCAAAGAAGTCTTCTCCTTGTCGTCTTAATTCATGTCCCCAACGAGGTCGGAGTACAAAGAGTTGGGTCTCGAGCTTGTTTCTCTTGAGGAAAGAATCTCTCGCACGCACAAGCGACCTCCCATGGCAGGAGAAAAGAAAGATGACGGGATAGGATATCCTTTCAAACTGTTGATTGAGGAATCCCTCATGCAACATAGGAACGTGATGATATATAGTTTCACGCAAATCCTTCGACGGCTACCAACAAGAGACACATCTTCTTCGAATGAAGGCGCTGCCCCCTTCAAGGTACAAATAAACTTCGATATTCCTATATTTGAAGGTCAGATAGACGCAGATGTTGTAGACAGGTGGTTGAATCTACTAGAAGGGTATTTTTATGTCCATAACTTTTTGAATAGAGAAAAGATTACTTTTGCGCTCCTCAAAGTCATTCCCCATGTCAAATATTGGTGGGAAACTTTCTGTGAGCAAAAGGAAACAGAGGAACCCTCATTGTTTTCAGTCATGGCCACCTAGGAATCCTTTAGGGATGTTATTAAGGAGAAATACTACCCTGTCGGAAGTTATGACGACCTGTATACCAAATGGACCACACTGCGGCAAGAAAGAGACCAAGCAATGCCATATTTCACAAATATCTTCCATACCTTGCACACCAAGTTGGGTATCAAAGATTCAGAGCGACATTTGGTGCTCAAGTATCAAGGTGCTCTGCATAGATACATCCAGACCAAAATGGAATTTCTGGACATCTCATCTTTGGGTGTGGCTTACTGATATGCCGTCAAAATCGAGAAAAATCTCAAACAAAAGACACGGCAATTTGGGCCTGGGAACCCCTCACAACGAAATCCAGGAAGGGGCAGCCCCAACCCACCAAACAAAGGACAGAGCAAATATGGAAAATATCAGGACAACCAATCCAAGCCGAAAGCAAAGAAGGATATCGGAAATACAAAGAAAGATACCGGAAAGTGGTGCGACTTCCATAAGAGCCCTTGGCATAACACTCTTGACAGCTGCTCAAAGCAGTCGCTAGTGGACAAAGTGAAAGCCTATGAATCAGATGTGGATTCTGACTCTAAGACAGAACCAAACAGGGGAAGATGAATCATTAATGTGGAACCCAGTGCCACCATTGCTACCACCAAGCTCCATCCTGGTGAACCAGACGAGCCAGAAGAAGGCGAGCGCCTCTTCCATTCACAGATGTGGGTAAAAGGCACAGTGTTGCACTTCATCATTGATAGTGGTAGCTAGAAGAAACTCATCTCAACAAAGGTCGTCAAGTGGCTGGCCCTGCCAATAATGTTGCACCCACAACCCTACACCATTGGATGGCTCTGCCAAGGAAGCGATCTCCACGTCAGCCAACAGTGCCAACTATTGTACTGCATCAAGCCCTTCAAAGACGAGGTATTGTGTGATGTTGCTCCTCTCAAAGTTTGTGATGTTATTTTGGGCTAACCTTATTTATGGAAATGTCATGGTGTATATGAGTCTAGGCCTCATAGTGTTATTATTACTTTGAATAGGAAATTGTACAGAATACCCGAGGCAGTCCCACCTAGTGCTATTTCCTTGATCTCTGCTAAGAAATGTAGGAACGTCATCTTGCAGACGAGGAAATTTGTCTTCTTCGTGATTTTCTCTCAGAATAAGAGAAACATCACATCCACATCCAGGGTCTCTACGGCCGACCTCTCCACACAGAAGAAGCGAGTAGATAAGGTCATGGAAGAATACTCGGATATATTCTCCTCACCTATAGGGGTACCTCTGCACTATCAAGTCAACCACCCCATCGATCTGACCCCGATGCACTGCTGCCCAATGGGCCAGTCTATCATTGATATTTGTTAGAGAATGAGGATATCAAGCGATAGATCCAAGAACTACTCCACAAGGGGCACATCCGCCCCAACTCATCACCTTGCGGGAGCCCAATCATGTTGTTACAGAAGAAAGATGGAACCTGGCAACGTTGTATTGATTACCGAGCTATGAATAAAATCACAGTCAGAAACCGGTACCCGATTCCCCGAATCGATGACCTCCTTGATCAACTCACGGGGGCCAAATACTTCAGTAAGATTGATCTAAAGTCTGGCTACCACCAAGTCCCGATAGAACAGACAGATGTATGGAAGACTGCCTTCAAGTCAAAGGAAGGCCTTTTTGAATGGTTCGTCATGCCCTTTGGCTTGAAAAATGATCCAACCACTTTCATGACGATGATGGACGATATCTTGTGACCATTCACCAATACTTTTGTAGTGGTGTATCTGGATGACATTCTAATTTACAGCAAGACTTGGGCCGAACAGTTGCATCATATTTAGTAGGTTCTGCACACCCTGCGGCAACACAAGCTATACGCCAACTTGGAAAAATTATCCTTCGGCATGGACAGGGTCCATTACCTAGGCTACATCATTGATCAACATGGCGTACATGTGGATCCAGCCAATATCCAAGTCATTTGTGACTGGCCAACCCCAACAACACTCACTGAGCTTCAGAGCTTCTTGGGCCTTGCCAATTTCTACCACAGGTTTGTGTTGGGATTCTCCCATATTGCATGGGCCCTCAGCCAAATAAACAGGGGTGGTGGTAAGGCAAAATTTGCGTGGGGTCGGTCCCAACAACAAGCATTCGATGATTTGAAGCAACGCTTGTGCTCAGCCCCAGTAATTTCACTACAAGACCTGCAACATCCCTTTGATATCGAGATAGATGCTTCAGACTATGTTGTGGGCGTCGTTCTCACTCAGCATGGCCACCCCGTGGCCTATCATAGTGAGACTTTGTCAGATACTATGCGTAAGTACCCTACTTATGACAAAGAAATGTACTCCATTGTGAAAGCATGCCACCAGTGGAGACATTACATTCTTGGGAAGGAGACAGTCATCCACACTGATCATAATCCATTGTAGTTCATGCAGACATAGGGAAAGTTGCAGAATGACCTCCATCAAAAGTGGTCCACATACTTGCAGCAATTCCACCTCAACATCAAGTATAAAATAGGAAGCACCAATCGTGTTGTTGATTTCCTCAGTAGATCGCCAGTCGTGGCACTCACCATGGTGCTAGACTCTTGTGGCCATGAGACATCTGGATGGCCTCAACTCTATGAGACAGACCCTAACTTCTCCACCACCTACCAAATGTTGGGTGCAAACACAATTGTTGATAATTTCCATCTTCGGGATAGGTTGTTGTGTCGTCTGGTCCATATCTGTGTTCCATCAAGTGAGCGAGTGACGCTGATATGGGAAGCCCACTACATTCGAATGGTAGGACACTTTGGCATCGAAAAGATAGTGGCGATGCTACAGAAAAATTTCTACTGGTCGAAACTTCGATAGGAGTTCATCAAGTATATCAGGTCCTGCATTGCTTGTGCTATTGCCAAACCGACCACTAAGAAACAGGGCCTGTACACCCATATTCCTACTCCTGATAGGCCATGGGAATCCATCTCAATGGACTACATGTCGGGCCTCCCATCCACCAAGCGGGGAAATGACTGTGTTTTTGTGGTTATTGATCGCTTTTCTAAGATGGTGATTATGGTTGCCTGCAAGAAGAGAATCAAAGCAGAGGCCACTGCCAAGATCTTCTTTGAATGAGTTTGGGTACATTTTGGAATACCACAAACCATTGTCTCAAATCAGGATAGTCGATTTCTCAACACATTCTGGTCAAGCCTCTGGTCACTGTTGGACACCAAGCTCACCAAATCCACGACCTTCCACCCCCAGACAGATGGCCAAACCGAGGTTGTAAATCAAATGATTGTACATCTCCTTCACATGTGTAATTCAAAGCACCCCCGCATATGGGATGAGAGCCTTCCCTATGTCTAACATAGCTACAACCAAGCCCTGCATAGCTCAACCGACCACATCCCCTTTCAAGTGGGGTTGGGATTCCAACCATTGTGTCCCATAGATGTTGCACTTACCCTTGTGGTCACATCGACCGACTCATCTTCTTCTCCAATTGAAGCTGACAAAGCCTACCAGTTCATTGAGTAGATCTAGTACATCCACCAACAGGTTCAGGATATCCTACAGAATTCTAATGACAAGTACAAACAGCACCATGATCAACATCGAGTGCCACATAAGTTTCAGGTGGGTGACAAAGTTTGGTTGCACTTGCAAAAAGAATTCCTTACAGGACCCCATTGGAATCTTCGCCCACTCCATTATGGGTCGTACACTATCACCAAGGCCATGGGGGATAATTATTTTGAGCTCAACATTCCTCCTTTCCTTGGCCTGCACCCAGTGTTCAACGTGGATCTCCTTCGCCCTTATTTCCCACCATTATTGGACACCTCAGAAGTAGCAGAACAGTTAACACCAAAAGATCTCAACCCTGACTGCATACAATAGGCATCCAATGATCAAATCGTGGACAAAAATATCAAGGGACTCGACAACAAAGGATCCAACTTTATCGAGTCGTCAAAGCAAGGCATCTCTTGCACCAAGGCAAGTGGCTCACCTGGGGCCAAATTCAGCCGAAATTTCCTCATCTGATGGGGAACCTCAATGCAATGGATACAATTTATTCCTAAGGAGGGAGGATTGATTCATATGGATATTGGTGGCCACCCACCTTTTCCAACTGGCTCCAAACAGTTTTCTGACAATTTTGGCAATTTACTATTTTTAGCAGTTTTAACTTCCAGGGCCATTTTGAGGGCCTAAATGAAGGTTTTTCAGGATCGATCTCTTCAATGATATTCAAAGGCATGATTGATCCCCCAAAATGAATATCCTCGATGATACCTTTCCAACGGGTGATCATATGCCTAAAACAAAGATTGTATGCAAAAGTTACGACCCCAAGAAGTTGATGTACTAACTTACCCAAATGGGGCCCACATGACTTTTGGCGCTTTATCTCCTAGGGTTAGTTTTTTGGATGTCTAGGGTTTTTAGAATTATTTCTTATTGTAAAAATGCCTTCAGAGCCTCATTGTAACCTTCTTCTTGTGAATGCACGCTACCGTCACATCTCTTCTCAAAGATAAGCCGCCACCATTCCAGCAAGCTTGTTTCCGCTGCATTTTACAGTTTCAGCTTATTTCGTTATTGAATAGAAAACTAGTTTTAATGTATCTCTGTTATTTTGTGTTAAGCACCTCTTAATAATTTGTATTCATTTCGTTCTGATCATAAAATATGGATCAAAAAATGTCTTAACTTACCCGTAAAAGAAGAGTCGACTGTAGGAGAATTATCAAGATCACTATAACCTGGGCAAAAAATGAGTGTATCTTCCTCCTCCAAAGGAGTCACTATATCACCCAAAAAATTCGTTGTATCCTCCTCATTCGACAGGGAACCATAAACACGTGTTCAGTCCTTCTGAAGGTGCCCAGTCTTCTGGCAAAGGGTGAAACTAAAAGGCAGTCCTAAGTAGTCTAGGCGTTGGGAGAAGAGCAAGCCGCGCCATTCTATCTCCAGAACATCCAAGAGACCCCCATGGATTTTGATTTCAACTAGTATTTTTTCCATTTTCTTATTCGAGGATAGGAGGTCCCCTTCCTCAATTTTTAGGAAGGCCCTAAAGAGTTCCCGACCGCTTCCATAGATTTCCTATTCCACTGTTGGAGTGGAAAAATCAGGAGGAGTACCAAGATGTGTCTATAAATTAAGTATTCAGTAGAGGTATTAAATCTTAAGAACCACTGCTTTAGCATTAAGATTCCATCATCATAACTCCAAAAATAATTCAAGACCTTCTCCAAATATTTTTGTTTTTTAAACATAAAGCCCAACCAACCTCTAGGTAGATTGATCAACTCATGACAATAACCCAGAAAAGGTAGCCAATATAACTTCATCCAGTCCTCCAAATCAGAAGAACACTGATACCTATAAGTTATTCTGCCCACTTGGGTGTAGAGCGAAAGTGTGCACGAATCCTCCAAGCCGACGTCCATAACAAGGACTAACTTTCTCTTGGTTTTCTTTGGCTTCCAAACTTTTGCATAACGGTAGGAAGGAATTTTCCTTTGTAAAATTTGTCTATCCTAATTCACTTCACTACCAAAAGCCACAGCAAATTCACTATCATTTCCCAGGATACAGCCAAAAGGTTCTCGAGATTGAACCCTTTGTTGTGGAGCTATTTGACCCTCTAAAGCCATTTTTGCAGAGTCTAACACAATGACAGGTCGATTGTTAGAACTGTGCATATGTCCATAGGAATTCAGAGTAGTAATGAAGGGAACTCCCACCGTCACTTTGTCCTTAAGACAAGGCTCAAGGTGATAGGTAAGGTTATTAACTATGAAGTGCTCATCCATCGAGGAGAATAAAACCTCCTCATCCCAATGCACCTTGTTAGCCACACTAATAAGTGCATTGAAATCATTGTCCATATTGGATGACACTTGGGAGCCCAGAAACTCTAGAGAGTAAGACAAATAAGTTCCTACTACCCAGCAAGTCCCATCGGGGGTAATGAGAAACACAAGGATTGGTGACTTAAACACTGAAGAGGTGACATAAAGCATAAAAAAGAGGATTGTTCATAACTTTTGGACCGTAAACTACTTCTGTCATTTTTAACTACCTTAGGAGCATAAAACCTACCTTAAGAGCACTAACAACTAGTGGCTAAGACATGGAGTTGAGCCTCTTACTAGTATATCGTGGCCACTAAAAGGAGCCTATCGTTAAACCTCCATGGAAGCCGAAGCCTCTGCTCAAAAGTTTTAAAATCGCCATTCCCTCCTAAACAATGCGTTAAGACGTTGTGTTTGTTGTGATAAAATCAAATAGTTAGATTTCTTGGCAAACCCTTGGATTATAGCGCAACCATCAATGGACGATATTTTGTCACGAAACTGTCAAATTAATAGTTTATAATAAATATATTATTAGAGTATACTAATTACATAAGTAGTATGATAAAATTTTAACTACCGTATATTTTTGTTTTGGATAAATAAACTACAAGCATTTCAGATGATTCATGGAACTTGAGCTTGGTACAGGTCTATGACTTTTGTCTTTGTCTTCATGTATTATTTCTTACTCCCTTAACACAATATTTAATTTAGTATGAAAGGCATTTAAGTGGCATAATTAATCTATTATTAAAGTTTTAAAATTAGATTTTGGAATAGCATATATATATATATATATAAGTCGATTTTGGAATAACTTTATATATATATATATATATATATATATATATATATATGGAGTTACATTTCTCAAAGATTTGTATTCACCCTTTTTATTAGGTTGAAACGATTTCTCTTATGATCTAAAATGTCATTACAAATTTTATCAAAATTTACTGATACCGTATATCCACTCTTTTCATTTTTTTCGTTTTATGGATCTCATTTTGTATGATAAATGGAATTTGAAAACAAATTAATCTTTCAAATTTGATGATTTCAATGATTTCAGGTTGATTACTGTAAATATGTTTTATAATTGGGTGGAGGATGAAAAATCTTATTCGTAAATTAGAGGGTAGATTATACAAGAGTGCCCAATTAGGTAAATGATATAGGTAATCCAAAATGACAAAGACTTTTAAATGTTATGCGTTAACGACATATTTCTCATATTCCTCAATGGATATTTAATTGCTTAAAGGAGGTGATCATAACATATAGACTGTTGTGACCCACAGGGGTGTAGACCAATTGGCAAGTGTCGTGTAAATGGAAGGAAATGTAGAAAGGAGGTCTCAAGTTTGATTATCACCCTGATTTACCCATGCCCCATGCTTGTGGGTTGTGTGGATGCACCTGGAGGTTATAGAGGTAGAAAACGTGAATCGACCCCATGTCACGCGAGTATGACAACCGTGATTTTTCGATTCTGCCAGTCACAAAAAAAAAACATATGGACTGTTGCATCCCTCAAGGGGTAGTTCAATTGGCAAGTGTCATGATATGAAGTGTTATGTTAAATGAGGTTCTGAGTTCAAATCCCCCTGATTTACCTGTGTCTATGAAAGAGGCATATGTATGGCACCTAAAGGTTATAGTGGCAGTGCTCAGAATCGATCCTGTGTCACGCAAGTACAAGACCAGCCCAGTTGTCGATTCCACCAGTGATTGAAGAAAAAACAAAAACATATGGATTGTTGCAGTTCAACTGTTACATTCATGGATGGACTGACAACAAAGAAAAGATGGACCAACAACAAAGTAAAGATATTTAATTGTGAGCTTATCACTGACGGAAAATAGATAAGGAAATATAGAAACTTACAAAAAAGATATAAAGAGAGATAAGAATTGATGGCTAGATACAAGGTGGTTTTGAATTGTTGACAAGTTTTGTATTAACAGGTTTCATGTAAAACCTTTTCCTATATGCATTCCTTCGGCATAAAGAAATGGAAGCTCATTTTACATCGCACCCCACACATATACCCTTGTTTCCATATGTAAATCATATGGGAAGTTCACCTTATATAATATACCTACCTACCCTCTTTTCAATTAAATTACTTTGTTTTACATGTAATATACCTTCCTCTATATGATATTTTAATTATTTATTACGTCTTTTAAATTATATGATATTTTAATTATTTATTATGTTATGTTTTGTATGTTTTCTAATTATTTTTAAACTTTGTTTTATATCATATTTAAAGTTTATATTGTCTGAGTTGTCCATATGTCTCATGCTCTTGTTCAAAGGACTTCTATAAGCCTGTGTTGACCATTTCTCAGAACTCTTCACTTTGCATGTAACCTTGAACTCAACTGTCGACATCCCCTCATTGATCGTTGACTGGGGGGTTTCCCTTTTGTTTGATGGCAAGAAATCTATTCACACATTGGGATTCATGCAGTAACTTGGATGCCATTATCCTTATTGTTTGTTTCCTCTCCTTTTTCGATAGTATTCCTTATTGGATGTTATTCAGAGGGTATTTTTCGTGCACTGCTTGGATTTAGTGTATCTGAAAGACGCATAGGGTCATTGGTTCGTGGACACCATATTCATTTGAGCTCATTCTAATCATCAATCCATTTCTTTGTACCTCATTCTAAATGATGAGAGATGCATTAATGATCTCCTTTCATCGGGTCCCCTTCCATCGAATTCAACTCATCTATTATGGGAATGAGACCTAGAGTCCTATGAGTACCTAGAGGCTTGCAGTCATCAGTGGCAGGTTCTCCCACCATCGACAGTTGGGAATACATCAATGTCTCTTGATCAATGGATTCTTCAAGTGTTCTACCTCAACACCCTTGTTCACACTTGTAAGAATGTACTCGGTGCCTCGATACCTAATTTCATTATCAGTAGTTTGTCTTGTGTTTGTTAACGTTATACCTTAATGACCGGTAATTAAATGAAGTCTCATTGTGTTCGACATCAACCCCTCTATTCACATGATGTAGACTTTCACCTTCGATTGATAGTGTAGAACACCTCCAACGTATAGTAGCAGCATTCCTATTATGTTTTTTTCTTTCATTGGACCAGTGCCTATATGACTTCAATGATCATGGGAGATCATATTATATTCCATTATATATAGATATCTCTAGATTGATTGAGACTGGTTTCCACTGGGCCTTGTTCGTGACTATGATATCCTATAGCATCTGTCTACTTTGTATTGCCTATTCATGGCCATGAACAACTATTTGATATATTTCCACATGGATTTGCAGTGTAATTCATATTGGCATCCATGTGTACAAAGTCATTATGGATTGTAATATTCTCATGAGTAACTAGCACCTCCAACTAAGTCTCCATTACTCCACTTCTGGGAATTATAATCTATTTCGGCCATCGCAAATACTCCTCTTGATCCATATTTTATGAGTAGAACGAAATGAATACAAATTATTATTAAAATATACTTAACAAAGAATAACAAATATATAGTAAAATTTGTTTCTATTCAATAAGGAAATAAGCTGAAACTATAAAATGCAATGGAAAACAAGCTTGCTAGAATGGTGGTGGTTTATCTCTAAGAAGAGATGTGACGGTTGTGCTCATTCGCAAGAAGATGATTACAATGAGGATCTAAAGGCATTTTTACAAAAAAAGGAATGTCAAAAACCCTAGACATCCAAAAACCTAACCCTAGGAGATGAAGCGCCAAAATTCGTGTGGGCCCCGTTTCGGTAAGTTAGTACATCAACTTCCCGGGGTCGTAACTTTTGCATACAATCTTCATTTTAGGCGCATGATAGCCCGTTGGAAAGGTATATCCGATGAATACACATGTTTCCATCATAATCTAAATGTGTCTACAATTTGACTGTGGATATCCCTACAAACATTGTTTAGGGCCTCAAAACAACCCTGGAAGTTAGGGACCCACAAACTAGGAAAAAACTGCCAAACTCCAAAACTGCCAAAATGAGCCAGTTGGAATAAGTGGGAGGCCACCAAAATCCATCTGGATCAATCCTCCCCCCTTAGGAATAAATTTTCTCCATTGCATTGAGTGCCCCCATTAGATGAGGAAATTTCTGTTGAATTTGGCCCCAAGTGAGCCACTTGCCTTGGTGCAGGAGCTGCCCTGCTTTGACAACTCGATAAAGATGGATATTTTGTTGGCGAGTGCCCTTGACCTATTTTTCCACAATCTTATCACTAGATTCCTGTTGTATGTAGTCAGGGTTGAGCTCTGTTGATATCAGTTGTTTTCTTATCTCTGAGGTGTCCAATAATGGTGGGAAATAAGGGCGAAGGAGATCCACATTGAACACTGGGTGCAGGCCAAGGAAAGGAGGAATTTTGAGCTCAAAATAATTATCACCCATAGCCTTGGTGATGGTGTATGACCCATAATGGAGTGGGAGAAGATTTTGATGGGGTCCTATAAGGTGTTCTTTCTGCAAGTGCAACCAAACTTTCTCGCCCACATGAAACTTATGTGGCACCCGATGTTGGTCATGGCATTGTATGTACTTGTCATTGAACTTCTATAGGATATCTCGAACCTGTTGGTGAATGTGTTGGATCCGTTCAATGAACCAAGTGGATTTTTCAACTTCAGTTGGAACAGGAGATGAGTCATTCAAGGTGACCGTAAGAGGTAGTGCAACATCTATGGGACCCAATGGTTGGAATCCCAACCCCACCTGAAAGGGGTTGTGGTCAGTTGAGATATGCAGGGATCGGTTGTAGTTATGACAAACATAGGGAAGAATATCATCCCATGTGCGAGGGTTCTTGGAATTATACATGTGGAAGATATGCACTATCATTCGATTTAATACCTTGGTTTGGTCGTCTATCTTGGGGTGGAAGGTTGTGGATTTGGTGAGCTTGGTGTCCAGCAATGACCAGAGGCTCGACTAGAATGTGTTAAGAAATCGAATATCCCGATCTGAGACAATGGTCTATAGGATTCCAAAATGTACCCAGACTTGTTCAAAGAAGAGCTTGGCGGTGGAATCTGTTGTGATTCTCTTATTGCAACCATAAATAATCGTCGTCTTAGAAAAGCGATCAACAACCACAAAAACATAGTCATTTCCCCACTTGGTGGATGGGAGGCCCAACATGTAGTCTATTGAGATGGATTCCCATGGCCTGTCAAGGGTAGGAAGAGGGGTGTATAGGCCATGTTTCTTAGTGGTTGGTTTGAAAATAGTTCAGTCAATGCAGGACTTGATATACTTGGTAACCTCATGTCGAAGTTTCAGACAGTAGAAATGTTTTTGCAGCATTTCCATTGTCTTTTCGACACCGAAGTGTCCTGCCACCCGAATGTAGTGGGCTTCTCAGATCAGGTTCTCTCGCTCACTTGATGGAATGCATATATGGCCCATATGGCACATCATCCCATCCTGAATATGGAAATTAGTGACAATTGCATTTGCGCCCAACATTTGGTAGGTGGTGACGAAGTCTGGGTCTATATCATAGAGTTGTTGATTAAGGTTGGTTGTCATTGATGTCAACCCTTGAAGAAAGCCCCGCAGCATAAAGGTTTGGGTAATGGACCCAATATTGTTTGATGTAAAGATGAATCATTATTGTATTTTCATGGTTGATAAGAATTAAAGATGGATGAACTCCAAAGTGGTCCCCTTATGGTGAAAGTCATCATGGGAAGACGCTTTACGGAGTAAGAGAGACCATGCTTAATTATTGAATAATGAGAAGAAGGACAATGAATTTTTCAGGTAAACTATCCTATATGGATAATGATTTTCATTCCATTTATGGTGGTATGTGGAACGTCACATAACTCCTCACGGTTAGAGGGTTATGGCCATGAGAAGTTGGAGACCCCAAGTTTGTTTGATGGATAACGGTATGCATTATGATATAGTTTCAAATAGTACTATTATATATGGATAGTACATTTCATTCCATTTATGTTAGTATGTGGAACGTCACATAACTCCTCACGGTTTGAGATTTATGGCCTTACGAAGTTGGAGGACCCTCATATGTCATCTAGAAGCCCCAAAAGGTCAAAGTAGTCAAAGTGGTTTAAGAGATTTTAAAGGGTAAATAATAGAGT
>SNQJ01S0017730.1:62835-80680 GCA_010110895.2 Picea sitchensis
ATTGGTACATACTTGGTACATGGTTGGATGCACTTGTTTATGGTATAGGTTGATTACAGGTTGTTTGGTACAGGTTGGTGCATGGTTGATGCACTTGTTCATGGTACAGGTTGATTACAGGTTGAGGTATAGGTTGATGCATGGTTGATGCATGGTTCAGATTTATTGGTATAGGTTTACAGCGGTATATCTCATAGTGATAGTGTGACATTAGTTCCATCATTCTACTTCTACTTCAGGGCGGTTGGACGGGGCAAGGATAGGTGGTTGTAGCCATCTTTCGGCTGTAGCCAGATAACATAGGGGATGTAGCCTCCTTCTAGTTGTAGCCAGAGAATTGGGGAGTTGGAGCTTCCCTCAGGTTGTAGCCTGAGAAACTAGGGGGTTGGAGCCTCCTTACAGCTACAGCTGGAAAACAAAGGAAGTTGGTGCTTCCAATGAATGTAATTCTTCAAGACATATAAGAAAAAGAATTATGTGATTTTCTCCCGATTTGGGTTTCCACGTAAAACACTAGTGTACTGTGTATGTGTGTGTTTGTTAATTTGTTCATTGCTTATTTACTCTATAGAAATTGGATGGTAATGCTTTATTTATATAACACTTGGATTATATGGTTAAAAAGGGTTAAATTGCTCTATTACTGATTCACCCCCCCCTTCTCAGTAATCCAATAAGAGTTGGGTCCATCTAGAGGTCTCATGGTCACAAGAGTCTAGCACCGTGGTGAGTGTCGTGATAGGCCGTTTGCTGAGGAAATAAACGACGTGGATGGTGCTTCATGTTTTATCCTTGATGTTGAGGTGGAATTGTTGCAAGTATGTGGACCACTTCTGATGGAGGTCATTCTACAATTTTTCTTATGTCTGCATGAATTGTAGTGGCTTATGATCAGTTTGGTTGACTGTCTCCTTCCCATGAATGCAATGTCTCCACTGGCAGCAGGATTTCATAATGGAGTACATTTCTTTGTCATAAGTAGGGTACTTATGGACAACATCCGATAGTGTCTCACTATGATAGGCCATGAGGTGACTGTGCTGAGTGAGAATGATGCCCACAACATAGTCTGAAGAATCTGTCTTGATCTCAAAGGGTTGTTGCAGTTCCGGTAGTGAAAGTACTGGGGTTGAGAACAAGCACTGCTTCAAATCATTGAACGCTTGTTGTTGGGACCAGCCCCATACAATTTTTTTCTTACCACCACCCTTGGTTACTTGGTTGAGGGCCCAAGCAATATGGGAGAATCCCAACACGAACCTACGTTAGAAATTGGCAAGGCCCAAGAAGCTCTGAATCTCAGTGAGTGTGGTTTGGGATGGCTAGTCACGGATGACTTGGATCTTGGTTGGATCCACATATACGCCATGTTGATCAATGATGTAGCCCAGGTAATGCACCCTGCCCATGCCTAAATATCATTTCTCCAAGTTGGTGTATAGCTTGTGCTGGCGCAGGGTGTGTAGAACCTATTGAATATGCTCCAAGTGTTTTGCCCAAGTCTGGTTGTAAATGAGGATATTATCCAGATACACCACTACAAAATTATTGGTTAATGGTCGCGGGATATCGTCCATCATCCTCATGAAAGTGGTTAGAGAAGTTGTAAAACCAAACAGCATGACCAACCATTCAAAAAGACGTTCCTTTGACTTGAAGGTGGTCTTCCATACATTTGTCTATTGTATCGAGACCTGGTGGTAGCCAGACTTCATATCAATCTTACAGAATTATTTGGCCCTCGTGAGATGATCATGGAGGAAGTCGATTTGGGGAATCGGGTACCAGTTTTTGACTGTGATTTTATTCAGGGCTCGGTAATCAATGCAGCGTCGCCAGGTTCCATATTTATTTTGTACCAACATGATTGGGCTCCCACAAGGCAATGAGATGGGACAGATGTGCCCCTTGTGGAGAAGTTCTTGGATCTATTACTTGATCTCCTTATTATATAACATAGAGAGGTGGTAGACTGTCCCATTGGGTAGTGGTACGCCGGGAGTCAAATCGATGGGGTGCTTGACCTGACAATGCAGAGGTACACCGATAGGTGAGGAGAAGATATTTGAGTATTCTTCAACGACCTTATCCACTTGCTTCTGCTATGTGGAGAGGTCGTCCATGGAGACCTTGGATGTGGCTACGATCTTTCACTCATTTTGAGAGAAAATCACGAAGAAGAAAAACTTCCCTGACTGAGAGATGACCTTCCTACATTGCCTGGCAGAGATCAAGGAAATAGCATTAGGTGGGATTACCTCGGGTATCCTGTACAATTTCTTGTTAAAAGTAATAATAACACTGCGAGGCCTAGACTCATATACAACATGACGTTTCCATAAATATGGTTGGCCCAAAAGAACATTAAAAAATTAGAGAGAGGAAACATCACACAATACCTCATCTTTGAAGGGCTTGATGTTGTATGACAGGCAACACTATTGGCTAACGCGGATGTCACTTCCTTGGCAGATCCATTCGATGGTGTAGGGTTGTGGGTGTGTTGTTGTCAACAGGGTGAGTTGCTTGACAACCTATGTCGAGATGAGGTTCCTCTGGCTACCTCTATCAACAATGAAGTGCAGCAGGGTACCCTTCACCCACATCTGTGAATGAAAAAGGCACTCGCCGTCCTATGGCTCATATGGTTCACTAGGTTGGAGCTTGGTGGTAGCAACGGTAGCACTAGGTTCTGCGTAAATGATCCATCTCCCCCTTTTTGGTTCTGACTCAGATTCAAAACCCGCATCGGAGTCAGAACCCAGATCGGATTCAGAGGCTTTCACCTCAACCACTAGAGACTGCTTTGAGTGGCAATAAGCATTGTTATGCCATGGGATCTTATGTAATTCGCACCACTTCCCAGTATATTTCTTTATATTTATGGTGTCTTTATTTTCTTACAGCCTACACTGGTTGTCCTGAGGCTTTCTATATTTTCTCTGTCGTTTGTTCTGCAGGTTGGGGCCACCCTTTCCTAGATTTTTTTATGAGGGGTTCCCAGGCCCAAATTGTCGCGTCTTCTATTTGAGCTTCTGCTTGATTTTGACGGATATCGGTAGGCCGCGCCCAAGGATGAGATGTCCAGAAACTCCATTTTGGCCTGGATGTATCTATGTAGACCGCCACGATACTTGAGCACCATATTTCTCTCAGAATCTTTGATACCCGGCTTGGTGCGCAAGGTATGGAAGATATTTGTGAACTTGGGCACTCCTTTGTCTCTTTCTTGTCGCAGTGTGATCCATTTTGTGTACAGGTCTTCATAAATTCCAACAGGGTAGTATTGTTCCTTAATAGCATCCCTGAAGGACTCCCAGGTGACCGCGACTATAAATAATGAGGGTTCCTCTTTTTCCTTTTGCTCACAAAAATTTTCCCACCAATCTTTGACATGGGGACCATCTTTGAGGAGCACAAAAGTAATTGTTTCTCTATTCGAGAAGTTATGGATAGAGAAATACCCTTCTAGCATATTCAACCATTTGTCTACAACATTTGCGTTTATCTGACCTTCAAATATAGGAATATCAAAGTTGATTTGTACCTTGAAGGGGGTAGCACCTCCGTTTGAGGAAGATGCGTCGCATGTTGGTAGTCACTGAAGGATTTGCACAAAACTATCCATCATCTCGTTCCTTTGTTGTGTGAGGGCTTCCTCGAGCAACATTTTGAAGGGATCTCTTTTTTCGTTGTCTTTCTTTTCTACCGCCATGAGAGGTCATTTGGGTGTGCGAGATATTTTCTCCTCAAGAGAAACAAGCTCAAGACCCAATTCTTTGTACCCTGACCTCATTCGAGACATGCATTAAGAACAAAAAGGAGTAGACCACTCTGATACCACTGATCCATATTTTATGAGTAGAACAAAATGAATACAAATTATTATCAAAAAATACTTAACACAGAATAAAATATATACAGTAAAACTAGTTTCTATTCAATAAGGAAATAAGATGAAACTATAAAATGCAGCGGAAAACAAGCTTGCTAGAATGGTGGTGCTTATATCTAAGAAGAGATGTGACGGTTGCACTCATTCACAAGAATATGATTACAATGAGGCTATGAAGGCCTTTTTACAATAAACATGAATGTAAAAAACCCTAGACATCCAAAAACCTAACCCTAGGAAATGAAGCGCCAAAAGTCATGTGGGCCCTGTTTGGGTAAGTTAGTACATCAACTTCCCGGGGTTGTAACTTTTTCATACGATCTTCGTTTTAGGTGCACGATATCCTTTTGGAAAGGTCTATGCAAGGGATACAAATTTTTCCATCTGACTCAAATTCTATCTATAGTTTGATTGTGGTGATCCCTAGAAACGTTTTTTAGGGCCTCAAAACGGCCCTAGAAGTCAGGGACCCGAAAACTAGGAAAAAAATGCCAACTGGAAAATTGCCAAAATGAGCCAGTTGGAATAGGTGGGAGGCCACCAACATCCATCTGGATCACCTCTTACCTCAGAAATTAGGGGGAATCTTTTATATCTATTTTTTCCTCAACCCATGCAACTTTCCTGGGTGGCCTTTCCATTTCCCTATACAGACTTGAAGTCCCCCTTTTTACCTTCCAGAGCCAAAAAAGAACATTTTTCCACATATGCGCACTCTACCAGTTAGACAACAAGCATATTCACAATTTTCTCCACTACATCCCACGTACATCAGGTTTGGTGCTCAAAATTAAAAATTGTGTCGAGTTTCGATGTCACGTCACGAGATCCATGATCCTTGACCTTCCATATACTGGAAACATTTCGACTCGGGCCTTCAGTTCCATTTGAAGGATATAAATTGAGCCATATCCAAGCCATGGAAGGGGAGAGAATTCAAATTTTGAGAGAAAAGATAATCTAGAGAAATTTCACTTCCTTATTGAGTCTGCATCCCTTTATCCTTGAAAGTATGAACTCGTTGTTTAGCCCCCAAGCTCTTCCTTCTTTGATGTAGAACCTCATTGTCTCCTTTATATGAGATTTCCTTTGGTGGAGGATTGAAGTGGTGGAGGCCCGGATGGAAGGGACTTAGTTTCTCGGTTCCGATATGTGCCGACATAGAAGTTTGTCACCTATATACATATGTTGATTATTTTAATAGAAATACTATTTTATCGTCCAATTGATATCTTGCAAATATTTGAATTATTATTCCATGGGTGTATTTGTCATGTATGTTAATGGATTGTGTTATTTTATATGCTAACATTATATATTATCACCATATTCTTGCGTATCTTGGTTGTTGAGGACAAGTTGCAGGTATAAAGCTTTGAGTTGTGTGCTCAACGATGGTCTTCATCGAACGCTTGGACAAGGTAGGCTTTTCATCTTGTCTTGTTACCATTTTCATTTAGACTAACATATTGACATCAACTTACAAATTTTATGGAAAATTAGTCCCTAGAAAAATCTCAAGAACATTTGCATATTGCTACTACTAGTTTAGGTGATTTTGTTTTCAATGTGCATAAGAACTATAGGTCTTCATCCAAGAACTATAAGAGATAACAATAAGAACTATAGGTGCTCATCCACTATCCCTAACACATGATCTTTAATCTAGTTGGTTATGCTTGGTTACTCTTTAGAGATTCATGATTCTTCCTCATAAGATAGTTGATTCTATATTCCCCTTGGCTTATGGGAATGTTGGGTCCTTTTAAGTTATTCTCAAGTATACAAATTTCCTATAACCATTGTCGTTGAGGTTTTACTTATCAAAATTGGGTAGAAATAAAGGTGGAAAGCCTCTTTCGGTTCCTCATGTTATATTTTGAAAGGCACTTAAGATGTCATCCTAGACCACCTATGGTTGGTATATATAAAGTCAAATACCAAAGTGTTCTATGCATACATGAGGAATGTTTTGGACCTTTATAAGCTTAGTCTAGATATTCCAAATTTTTGGAAAGAATGTTTTCAAAGTCATGTTTCAAACATTAATTCCAAACTCATATTCCTTATATAATCAATTTACCCCATGCTTAGATGGGATTTATTTAAATTATTTTGGGCCTTATGGCCAATAATTTGGTAAGACTTGGGAAGAAATGGGATGAAATTTGGCTTTATGGCCAATAGTGATATTCAACACCTACTATTAATGTTATGCATGGAATTGAATTTTTAATTTGATAGCTAAATGTTAGTTTGATAGTTAGGTGTCAATGTTGATACTACTCCTACCAATATTTAAATCTAACATGAACATATTCCACTCCCCATGGTTTGTCAATTGATTTGTGAAATTTGGAAAAGGTGTCGGGGCTTATAGATTTGGTGATTTCATCAATATGGCTCTTTACGAAATTATTATTGGAAGGGTTTGCACTTAAATGTGAAACACACAGGACATAAACAATGCTCTAGGGTGTAAATAAAGGCACCTAATCTACCCTACACTCTATGTGATATATTGATGAATTAGTTGACATTATTTTAAAATATGTGGGTCATATAGGTTGTTACCTTATCATCTCCACCAGTAAATTGTTTTCACTATGGAGGTTATGAATGTAGATAGGAGACTCAATCACTTTGGTGCACATAACCCAAAATGTCTCCCTTATGGTAATTTTGAAACTCTAAGGAATCTCTTTTGGTTATACCCTTTTAGAAATTTTGTCAAGGGGGTGAGTCAAGTATTTGTGTGGAAATCTTCTTCCTATAGAATTTCTCTCCTAGGAGGTAAGCTCCCATAGGTGTAGATTTCCAATCTTCATTCAAACACTATAGGGTTCAAACAAAGGTTCCTACGAACCCCATACCCTATGCTCATTTCTCATAGAAACATTGTTCTCTTATATTTGTATTACTTGTGGCATCCCTATAATTTGTTTAATAAAACATTTAATAGTCTTAGAGTGAGAAAGTTTTAGATATGTTGGCATTCTTGACTTTCAATTGTCATATTCTATTTAAATAGAATCGCTTACATGGGTGCTAGATACAATGACATCTAAAATAGAGGACACCTACACATAATATTTGATATCTTTAGGAAAAGCAATTTGTCAATCACATCCATTGCATAAGGTTCTACTAGGTAGCATATTAGGTATGTTTTTTACAATATGTACAATGTATTTGCAACGAAAATCTGTTTTATGTTAAATATGTAAATACAAATAATATGTTTACAATGTGGAACTAGATATTGATTTTTTTTAAATGTGACCACCACAATCACTTACATGAAACATTTTATAAACTAACATACATGTTTCTAAAGGGACAAATTATATTAGATCATCTTGACTAGAGATATTAACTTCTTAAATATGTATCTGTGTATTAAATTTTTTTATAGGGTAACACTTAGATTGTAATAATACAAACATACTACATTCGTAGAAGATCTTATTAGCAAGATCAATAATACCATTTCACAAAGTTCTACATTATCTATTTGTGAGGTACACAAAATGAGCAAGTCAGTGCAACTACTACATCAATGTTAGAAATTGTCATTGATGCATCTTGAGGAGATGCACGAGTAATATTGGATCATAGCAACTTCATACATGAAATAATTAGATATAGAATAAAATGACATAATAAACTATAGTTAAAGATAGTCATATATATATATATATATAATCAATGAAATACATACAGATTATGTCATACTAACATCATGTTGACGAGCGAAAATTACCGTCCGTCAACTAGAAGAACGAGTCTAGTCCAAGGTTGTCTAAATAACCCAAGTCGTTTGGTGTAACTCGTTCCGACGGGTTTAATGGCTCCGTTAGCTAATCTAAAAGTCCTAAAAGAAATGAAATAACTAACTAATTACTAATCACTATATATGTGTGTGTGTGTGTGTGTGTGTGTGTGTGTGTGTGTGTGTGTGTGTGTGTACATACGTATAATGTAACTATTGTAGATATATTTAAACAAAAGATTTACTTATCTTACTTATGCACATGATATACAAACTGCAAGTTTTAATCTAAACTTACGAAACTCAATGTAAAAAATGATTGCTTCAAAGAAGCAGATAAAGAAAGAACATAAAAATATTTTTTCATTTTTCCTTTATAAATCTAAACTAATATAAAAAAAATACTATGAAATAGAAACGTGTGGATAGTCAAAATCCGAACCATACATTCGAATTTCAGTGATAGGTAAATGACAGAAAAATGTAAATGAGCTAACATGTTAGTGAGTTAGCGATATGTATCCAAGCATCTGCATGATTACAGAACGTCCAACTACCACGTCCAAGAGGGAAACCTACAATGAACCTTAAGATTGTTCTAAATAAATCCATAACAATGTGTTGGAAGTTGAGTTTTAATAACATAATAGATGATACAAATAGGTCCTGTGATCTTATGATCACAAGCGATTACATTAAGATAAATCTGATTGTAACAACATTGCATTTGATCATTCAACTAAAAATTAAAGAGAAATCATGTCATTTAAGATGAATAGATGATCTCACTGTTAATATCTAAAGCATCAAATATGGACGATATTTATAAAAGAATTATCCCAAAAAATAACAGATCGTGAAGTCTAAATATATCAAAACCTATTAGTATATCAGGATAAACAAAACATAAATGAAAACACCATTTACAAGAAGCTAAATCCAAAATGCATATTGTTGTTCCATTTAAGTATGTGATTTAATCGTCCATCGTCTGCCCCAGGCCAAGATGATTTGATTACAAAAATCTGTAGTATTTAAAGAGTTCTTGTAAGCTAAACATCATATCTTGTAAGATAGGATCAGATCTCAAAAAGATCTAAAAGCTACAAAATTAGAGGGTCTAAAAAGTCACTCAATATCAAACTATATCTCCAAACTTATGAAAGTTTTGTTTTGATTTACAAAATAAGCCAAAAGAAATGACTAATTAACTAAGTCCATAAATGCTCCATCTTATGAGATCACCACAAGATACATCATATCCTGAAAGAAAACAAAATAAGAAAATTAGATATTTATTTAACCAACATTTTCCAAATTTTATATGAAAATTGACTTGGCTACAGAATCTCTCGATTATGTAGCCAGTCTTATTATTGACAACAGAAATCTAACTCACTCTATATTAATTAGAAAAATAACAATAAAAGCACAAATAAAATAAAAAATCAATCTTACCATTCAACTGAAAACCAAATTCGAATCACAAAATTTTAGAGTTGATTACAGCCTCGATACTATCGACGTTTTTTATTATGATATTACCAGTACTTTTCAAGCGTTTTCCTTGCCTTTGTGCATTGATCTTGAGATCGCGGTTTTCAATTTTCAATGAGCGATTTTGAGTCGTAAGAGCCTTGATTTTTTCTTGAAGGACGGGAATGTCTGTGTAATACAGGCCTATCCAATGTAAACACACTTCACAATTTACCGCAGGGAAAAATGGTTGAGGAAGCGCATGACTATGTGTTAAAACACTACTACCATCCACTGTCGGATTTTGACTGAATTTAATTCTTGGAAAATCCTTGTTGTGCTTCAGACACGGTGGCAAGTTATTTACAAAATCCCGTTTAGAGTGATTTGGGTCTTTAGTTGCCAGGAATTTTTCAATCTCAGAATAAGAGCTCTCATGGACCTCGATCGATTCGATCAAGCTCACATAATCTTTTGATCTATTATGTAGGCTCCTCGAAATTAGTCTCCTATCCCTCTTGTTATTAAACCCTCGCATGTCTCGATTTTTCTTTGACTACTTGGAAGGGTTTCCACTGGTGGATTTGATATTAAGGTTAGGGTTGACGACTTGCTCACACTCAGGAGTTTCAACAAGCTTGGATCTAACGTCCTACTATTCACACACAGACTGATCGAGCATAGCCCTTTCACAAGGGTTTTCACATAAGAAAATTGGCCTATCACTGGTGGGAAAAAAAGACTTCTCTAGCATAGGCTTATCAACCACCGGAGTCTCCACAGGGTTTATTGTAACAAATCCATTGCGAGTCATGAAAGAATCCCAATCATCATTAAGTAGTTTCAGATGATGGACTATCAACAACTTAATCAACCCATGATGAAATAAGCTAGAATCCAATTTATGCCTTCTATATATGTTTGACATCTTATATAAACTTCTTAATAAGTAAAAAGGCATGTTTAACTAGAAACCGATAAAATGCATTAGCAGTCTTATGTGGTAAAGGAAGGCGAGGTCATAGCGGCCTTCACAAGTGAAAAAATGTCTTAACACTGCCAATAAACCATGCCATCTATCCTTCAACAGAGAGAGTGGCATACCTTTGTCACGGCATTGAATTTTTGGGGAGGTGACGAACAAACCCCATGGTACCTCGTCTAGATTTGAATTTTTAAACCATTTTTGACCGGTCAGGGGGAGACTTGTTGCCTCACTTAGGAATTCCTCGATGATTTCCAATTGAATATAGCCTACTTTGGCTCTACATCCATCGAATGTGAGGGAAAACTCTTGGGTTGCTTGTAAGTTATAACCTTGGAACTTCTCAAGAAACACAACCCAACCCTAGATTTTAAGGTCTTCACTCACGTCATCATACAACAACAAAGTTTGGGAGCCATTCATCTCAACATGGATGACAAGGCCCATAAGGGTTTGGATAGGCAGTCACAAAGGCGACCAGAGCTCACTGTGAGCATAAGGGGTAGCAGAAAAAGAGGAAGGCCAGAGCAAGTAACAAAGTAATAAAACCCACAGTTACCCTAGCGCGACCAAAACGAGAGCATAAGGGGTTTCAAGCCATGAAAATTGGGCATTTCGTGTAATGAATGCCATGAGTACAGAGAGAAACTTGAGACTTTATTTTGGAATGATGGATCTGTCGATTCGAAATTCCACTTCAAAAAGAGTACAAGGTACGACCGAGTTTGAATCTCATCATATGTAATGGGTACCTTGATTTGCCAAGGTTAGGAGAGGATGTGATCCAAAAATCAAAATACCAATCAAAGGATTTTAAAATAAAAAATGATTTATAAAGAACGTTAATGGAGAATCTTATAGTCTTAATGCCAATCTATTCTTGATGTGTTTACAAAGTACTCAAGATATAACTTATAATCCAAGATCAACTCAAAAACAAATTTTTTATTGATATATGATAAGCTTCAAAGAAAAACAACATTCATTAAAAGAGTTGTAAGAACATTGACCCTACATAAAGACCAAGCCTTGGATATAATTTCAATTTGATTATAAGTTTCAATGTTTCATTCATGCTTTCAGCCATGAATGAAGAATGAAAACAAAAAAAAAAAAATAGGAACAATCAAAATATCTTTTTTACAACCGAGTAGTCACCTTCAAATAGGAATATTTACATGACGAAGCGTAGGTAGCTACAGGAATTGTTATTTTTCACTTCAAAAGGAAAAAATCGTATAGGGCTTCCAACAATGGAGACTTACTGGGAGAAGCAGTTATCTCTGCATTACCGACGAGTTCATGTTAGGACTTCTTAGAATGATTACAGATCAAAACATAGTTGAAGGACATCAAGCATCTCAACAATCATTACACAGTCCAGCTTCAGATATCTTTCTGTCCAAATGAAATCCGATGACAAAATTTTAACTATGAGAGAAATAATGTTCAAGTCAATGGCTTCAATACTGTTGATAGGGCCACTGCTGCTAGCAAGCATCCATAGCCTCGGCAGGGATATCAATTAACCCATTCTGACACCTCTATCCTGTCCAAGAAATTTCAATTCAAAATGAAGGATACTTAAGGCCAATATCAAAATTTATACCTGATAATTTTCTTGAACCCGACATTGTTTCGCTGTCAGCAGGCTTGTTCAGTACACTTCCCACAACTCTTGAGAAATTTTTTACAATCTGATATCAATTTAAAGATATTCAGAAGAGCAGGGTGATGCTGAAAATTTCAGTCTTTAGAACACTTGTTATTTTCCAGCCTTTAATTTTCTACTTAATCACCTTCATTATGATTTGAAATTAGTTTCTTGATGAAACCAATTTTTCGAGAACAGGAAGGCATACTTGAGTTTCTTTATTTAAAAGAAAGGACTATGTAAAAAGATTTAAAGATGATTGTGTCTGCTCATAATTATAAAATGAGACCAAGAAGTCTGTTTCAAACAGAAATATTCTTTAGTTAGTCTGTGTTTCAACAATTCACAACATTGATTCTCTTGAGAAGACCTTAACAGTTGTTTCATAATGATGCATTCTAGATCCCCTCCACGAACTAAAATGTGACACAGACATAAGTTTAACCCAAAAGAAACGAAAACAAACAAAATGAAAAGAACCAAAATCAGAAAATGAAAATAAATCAAAACAGAAAAATATGTACAAAAGGTGGATCTAGAATTATCACGAAAAATACCTCTTGAGAGCTTGGCCATTCACCGGGAAGGTGTCTAGATGTCCCTCTAAATTATGTAGGCAGAAAGAGATGGGACCTAATTTTTCAGCGATTACGAAGGGCCCCAACCATAGGTCCTGGAACTTGGTATGTTCCCCTTTTCCCTCATGAGGTTTATCCCACTTGAGAACCAGATCTCCTACCTCGAAGTTTCTATCTGAAGCAGATTTTGAATTGAACTAGATTTTCGCAATATGATTATGATGATCGAGTCTCTCTTTTTCTTGTGCTCTTACTTCCTCTAATTTCAACAAAGAATTAATTCAACTTTCAAGAAGAGGAAAATCCTCTTCCTAAACTTTCTACAATAATTGCAGAGAGGGAAGTAGAACATGAGGAGGGAGAATTGCTTCTCTTTCGGAGACGAGAAAGAAAGGAGAATTACCAACAGAAGTTTTCGGTGTCACCGTATCATCCCAAAGCGCGTTAGAAAACGTGTTGTGCCAGTTTTTGTGGTTTTCGGAAACTGTCCTCTTGATGATTTTGATCAGGGTTTTTTTTGTCGATTCTGCTAAGTCGTTTCCTTGGGGGTAATAGCTGGCAAAATATTTCAGTTTGATCCCTTTTTCTAAAGAAAAAACACTCATATCGAGGGATGAAAAGTAGGAAGCGTTATCGAAGACCAAACACTTGGGAATACTGAATCGAGTAATGATGTTTGAGTTAAGGAAAGATATTACCTGACTAGTGTTTACCACTTTTCGTGGTGCAGCCTCGGACCATCTGGTAAAATAATCCATTGTTGTAATGATGTATTTATGGTACTGGGAGGAAGTGGGGTTAATCGGCCCTACAATGTCAAGACCCCACCACTGAAAAGGAGAATCTACCAAAACATGCTGCAAAGGGAAAGCTGTCGTCTATACTCGTCCAGCAGCCTTTTGGCAGATTATGCATTTACGACATAATCCATGGGAATGTTTGAACAACGTGGGCCAATAGTACCCAACTCTTAATACTTTGTGAGCAGTGGTGTCTCTATCGAAGTGCCCACCAGCTTCACCTGCATGCAGTTCGGATAATACTCTCTCTGCTTCATCTCTTTCCAAACAATGCATGAGGACAATATCAAAAATTTTACGGAATAATATGCCATTTACCAGCTGGAAAGGTGCAAATTTTAGTCTTAATGCTCTTCTCTTTTTTGGATCGATATGGCGAGGAGCAAAACCATGTGTTAGATAAAACTTAATATCATCAAACCAAGAATTAACAACAACTTGTGTACAACAAATTTGATTTTGACTACGCTAATTTACAGTTAAGACATTAATTTGACTCTGTTTCTCTTCAACTGAATCAGCCACTAGTTTGCACAGACCTTGACCTCTGACAATTTGTGCAGGAGTAATTTTGAGGTCATACTCTTGTAACGATGTCATCTAGTTTGCCCATTTTACACCCAATTCCTTTTGTACTAACAAGTTTCTGATAGCAGGATAAGGCACAATGACTTTAGTTCTGGATTTCACCAAATACAATCGGAAATGTTTCACTACTTTGAAAACCGCATAAGCTTGTTGATCTACAACGAGGTAGTTAAGCTTTGCTCCTTTAAAGGCTGATATCATAAATCCAATGGGGATTTCATTGCTTTTAGGTTTCTTTTGGGTCAACACAACGGCATAAGATCGGTCAGAGGCGAAAGTATAAAGAGTGAAATCTTGTGAGAAGTCAGGACTCATCAAGAAAGGGGCCTCCACTATGGTTTTTTTAATGGAATCAAAAGCTTGATTTTCAATGGCCTTACCATTTCTGAGAAACTCGGGACAAACCTTCTGAAAAAATTGATCTGGCCTAAAAAAGATTGCACAGATTTTTTGGAGGAGGGGGGAGGATGTTTGGCAATGGCTTGAGTTCTTTCGGGATCGATGATCATCCCATCATTGGATACTATGAATCCGAGAAGTTTGTCTTGTTCCACTGCAAAGATATACTTCTTAGGGTTGAGATATATGTCGTACTTGCGGCATCGTTCTAGGACAGACCTAAGGTGAGACAAGTGATCTTTCTTGTTTTTGGAGAAAATAGTAACATCATCAAGATAGACCACTATGAATTGATTAATGAGACCATGAAAAGAAATATTCATTTCTCTCTAAAAAGTGGCCCCGACATTTATAAGCCCAAAAGACATTTTCCTGTAGGCGTAAGTACCCCATGGGGTACGAAAAGTGGTTTTTAACTGGTCTAGGGGAGACATGAGGACCTGGTTGTATCCCGAAAAACCATCTAGCAGTGACAGTCTTTCGGAACCAAATACCTATTGAAGAATTTGTTCCATTGGAGGAATAAGATAATTGTCTTTGTCAGATGCTCGGTTCAAGTTCTGAAAATCGACACAGAGTCAAATTTCACCACTTTTCTTTCTTACGGGAACCAGATTAGACACCCATTGTGTGTGTGTTACTGGGAAGATTATCTTTGCGTTCAATAATTTATTTATCTCTTTCTTGATTGTTGGTTCCAGCTTAGGGTGCATCTTTCTCAGCTTCTTCTGAAAAGGTTGAGTCTGGAGTTTCATGGGGATGATATGTTGTATTATGTTAGGGTAAAAAAAATTTAAATCATTGTATGTCCAAGCAAAGAAATCCTTGAATTCTCTAAACAGTTTTATAAAAGTAGACTTCTCTTGCTCGAAACATCCCATTCCCAGATTGATATATTGTGGATTATCTTTAGTCCCTAGATTTACCTTTTCATGAGTCAAGGAAGAACTGTTTGTTTTACAATTTATCGATTTTCTGAATTTATCATGCAAATCATCAAACTTTTCTAGTCTTACCACGGATTTAGGGATAGAATTTACCAGATCAGATGTTGATTCAGGAGACCTAGGCTCTGATATCACCGTAAAATTGTGGATATTTTCATCGTGGGTGCCTTCATCAATAACTGCACCTTGGAAGGTGTCCTCCATGTGCAAAAACTGATGATTTGTTGATCATCATCAAACACTCTCCAATTAGTGACGTTGTCTGGGATTGATGCTCTAAACAATAACTCAATTGAAAATGCATTTGGAGAAATACCTTCTGTGGGAAAAAGTTTGGAAGCGACATTAGCTAATAAATCAGCCTCATAATTGTTTAATCTAGGAATGGAATTGATGTTAAATGCAAAAAAAAATTGCATTAGATTCCATACCTCAGTTTGGTAACTCTTCAAGTGTGGTGATAGACAATGTATGGAATTTCTTACCTGCCTGACCACAATTTTCGAATCACCGAATACCATTAAGTTATTTACGTTCATATCTATAGCTTTCTTGAGTCCTTGCAAAAGTGTCTCATATTTGGAGGTGTTGTTTGTACATTCAAACTCTAATCGACAAGCAATAAAAGTTTTATTATCTGTCGGGTCGATGAGTACACATCCTACACTAGCTCCTTCTTTGGATTTGGATCCATCGAAGTAAAGTGACCATATGTGAGCTTCATCGGCAGTGTTTGGAACATTCGGTAAAGTTGTTGACTGGGTACATGTCATGAGCTCTGACTGTTGTTTCAGATCCGTGATGGGGGAGGTTTCAGCCATGAAGTTACCAAAGAAGGTGTTCATTCCCTGCATTTCAAGTGAATTAGTGGAAGAATTAAATGGTTCATTAGCATCATTCAAATCCATCATGGTGTTCTTGAGGTAACGTTTACGATTAATTCTAATTTTGTTTGGTTTTCCATTTTATGGTAGCCACAAATGAGACCAATCTGTTGCAAAGTATCCATGTAGTTGTTCGGACCAATCCCTTCTTAAGAATAAACCATAAACTTCATGGATGTCAACAACAATGATATCAATAATTTGGTGAACCTTAGGATTAGAAGATATCTTAACGAGCACATTCTTTAGTTCACCAATTACCTTAACATTCGTCCGATCGAGTTGAATAATCTTAAGACTAGAAGGTTGAACTTCAGCATTGATTTTTTGGCAAACAGACAAGGGAATCACATTTGATGATGTGCCAGAATCTACCATGCAATTATGTAAATTTATATTGAAAATTTCAAAAGTTAATAAGAAAGGTGGGACATTTTTGTGAGTATTAACAGCAGAATTCTGTTGATTTTTAGTCGTTGTCCTTGAAATTATTTTATCTACATTTGATACAGTTGTTTCAATGAGATTCATTTTATCTGGGAGTTCAGGTGTTGTTTTAGCAGGGACCTTTTGAGCTGCTTTGGAACTGATTTCTACAATTTTCTTGTTGTTCAAATTTTTGTTTTTACTATTTTCTGCAATGTTCTAAAGCATTTTCTGCAGAAGAAAAGGAAACTTAAAAAGTTCGTAAAAAAAATAATAGCTCTAAGTTTCTTTAGGTCTTCAATCAAATCATACTCTAAACTTGGGGATTCTAGATTATGTTTTTTTTCAGCTTGTCTAAATTGTTTCGGAGGCACATTAGTACTTATTTCGGAAGAGGATTTACTCTGAGTTTTGTTTTTGGTCTTGTAAGGATGGACAGTTTCAAAATTGGCTTGAAAAATATTGTCGAAAAAATGTCCGAAGACATTGGAAGATGATTCCTCTTCTTCAACTATTTCTTCTTCAACCACGTCTTCAAAATTCTCAGGGGGGACTAAGTTATCATGTTCTTCAAGGATAGTTTGTAGAGCGTATTGTAAGCTTTCAAAATTCAAACCCTCAGGGGTCAGATTCGGTCGGTTTGAGGGAAAAGGTTTTTTGAAAGGAGTTTTGTAACTTCCTTTGCTCGAAGATGCTTCTTCAACTGATCTCCTCAAGTCTACGACTTGATTTAATAATTTTTGGATGACCTTTTGTAAACTTTCTAAGTCTAAGGTTTCTGATTGGGTTTTGGTTTGGGGAGGCTTAGGAAGAATTTCTATTTTCTTCTTAGAGGATGGGGTTATTTCTGCCTCATTACTAAGATTATGTTTCAAGCTCAAAATATCTTTTTCGATTTGGCTCACCTCCTCGAAGGCTTCCAGTAACATTGACTTCTCAGACATTTTAACCCAAATTGCTATATTATTGTGTAGAGATTTAGTGTAATATGTCACAATAAGGTTTTATGTGGGCATTGAATCAGTGGAGATTCACTTTTTAACGTGAGGAACCTTTGGTTAAAATCTTTTACTTTCTCCTTAGGTTTCATCCTTAAGATGGAGAGTTCCATGACTAAGACTTCCAGAGTTTTTTCATCTACGAACTTCTCTAGGAAACAAGTCTCGAATCTGTCCCAAGATACAATAGTGTGAGGTTGTTGAGAGAAATACCATGTAGAGGCATTTCCCTCAAACATGTAAGGAAAAAGTCTACATACTACATCTTCATTTTCTACACTTTGGAGTCTAATGGCTAGCATGAATTTATTTATGTGATCCTCGATGATTTGCTTAGAATCTGGATCGAACTTAGGTAAGGGTAAAATCATGAAGCTGGGTAACACTTTCGTGACAATCGGGTCTCCAAAATTTCTAGCGGCAATTTTTCGGCCGAACAAATG
>SNQJ01S0017731.1:0-12890 GCA_010110895.2 Picea sitchensis
CTTTGTAGATTTCAATTGTTTTTGCAAGTGTTCTAATCAGAGATTGGGTTAAGGGTTCCTGCTTAGAAAGGAAGGGATTAGAAGGTCATGTTCTTTGTAGATTTCAATTGTTTCTGCAAGTGTGCTAGTCAGAGACTGGGTTAAGGGTCCCTGCTTAATGGAAGGGATTAGAAGGTCCTGTTCTCTGTAGAATTAGTAAGCTTCCAGTTATTTCTCACAAGTGTGCTTATCAGAGACTGGGCTAAGGGTTCCTGCTTAGAAAGGAAGGAATTAGAGGGCCCTGTTCTCTGCTAGATAGAGTTAGCCTTTTACGCATTACTGTTTTCATGAAAGTGTGTTAATCAGAAACAAGGTGCTGAAGTTCCTGCTTGGGAGTAAGGGTCCTGTTCTCTGGTTACAAAATAGTTGTTCTTTCCTGTTGCAGTTGTTATTTTAATGTAATCCAGGATTCTTTATATTAATATTTAAAGATCTGCAATAGGTAGGTTGCTTTTCTGTAGTTCAAGTCAGAACTTCAGTGCATTCAAGGCAAGTGTGATTAATATAGTTTCCTTTACTACAACTCTAAGTTGCTTTTGGAATTGAGCATATATAGTGCGTGGTTATCTTTGAAATAAACAGACTTCCCCGAGTTGACAATTTATGTAGCACTTGATTGTTTGAGTTAATTAAGCAATTATAGTTACCAACAGATACTTCATCTTAGGGCCACAAACTGGACATGCAAATTTACCCTTTGTTTGAACACCTGCAACAAATGGATTAATGTCAATTATACGATGAGATTATTTAAAAATTAAACATGCACCATGATAACATTACAAAATTATATAGTATTAAAGAGAAATATTAGAATGCTACATACCACAAAAATGTGTTAGTCCAGGGGCATCATGAATTGTCCATAAAAGTGTTCCATAGAATTTAAATTTCTTCTCCCTGATTGGTTTACATATGTCATACATTGTGATGCCAACCCATAATTTTAGTAGCTCGTTGATAAGCGACTCGATATATAAATTCAAATCTTTAACCTAGTACTTACCTAATTGTTTGAAATTACACATAATTACTATAGGAATGATATCATGTAATATATATAAGTAAATAAATAAACAAAAGATATTATGCAAAAATTGAAACAAATGAAAATGTTACATTCAAAAAATAAATGTAAACAAATACCTGGACCAATCATTATCAACATTATGTGCTCCCTCTTTATTGACATCCAAGGAGGAATGTTACCGTTGATAACAAAAATAGGCCACACTTAGTAAATATAACTAAGCTCTCCGAATGGATTAACACCGCCAACTGCCAATGAAAGCCTAACATTACGAGGTTCATCTTTGAAATCTGCCCATTTTTCCTCAATTTCCCTAAATGAAGAACCATCGACAAGCATTCGAAGAACACCATCTCCACTTCTGTTATGTGCATGGTAATTCGTAAATTGTGCTATGCTTTCACACCTGAACAATTCCTGCAAACATGGAATTATGGGAATATGACGTAGAACCTTTCAAGGCACCCTTTTTGTTACTTGATCAGTTCGATATCTACTGATAAGACATTGTGGACATTCTGTTTTCGAAGCATGTTGTCCATAATATATAATATGGTCATTAGGACATGCATCTATAGTTTGATAATCCATTCCAATGCCTTTCATAATGGCATGCAAACCTCGATATGTGCAAGGTAAAATATTTGACAATGGTAACAAAAATTCACCCAACAATCTACAACATAACAAATAACTAGTTAATGTAAGAATATTAATCGTAAAAATAACATTCTTATTTTACACATTTATTAACACTAAAAACAAATAGAAAAAAATCAACATTTATGTATAATATGAGATGAAACATATTACATAACTTAGGATTTGTGTCATACAAGTGTTCGACAAATTATTCATAACCTTTAAGTTCACTAGCAACAATGTAACAGAGAGAATATTTACTCTTGATCCTTCATAAAGTCGTTTATTTGCCTTTTCTAATAGAGGTTCATCATAAATACCAACATTGTCCCCCTCCTCATCCGTCCGCGAAAACAAATCTTGGATCATTTGATTTGTCCCATCATCTTCTTCCATGGGATCATTAACTTGATTTGTCCCATCATCTTCTTCCATGGGATCCTCATTTTCTTGGTCATGATGTTCCTCAGCTTGTACAACATCATTTCTACTAATACTTGGTGCAATATTCTACGAAAAGTTAGAGGGAAACTCTAACTTTATAATTACAAACAATAATGCAAAATTAGTGTATACTATAACAAACATTCAAGAAATATATATATATAATTTTATATAAAATTGACAAAATAAAAATAGATTGTTTCGGGATTAATCCTTGAGTGCGGACACAAACCGATCTCCCTAGATCCACCTGGATCTAGAACAAAACAGGACAGAATAATACACTTTCCCTAGATCTAGACTATTGAATGAACTAAGAGGCAAGGGTCATGCACATACCTTATGAACGCTTCTTTGGGTATCTGTTGTTCCAAGATTCGCTCCAACGCTCTTGTGCCGTTCAGATCACAACAGTACAAACCAATCGAAGTGAAGGTAAATCAATATATTCAATAGCTAATCTATACATATGATCAAGGAGTTATGTAATAAAGTGACATCATCTTTATGGGAAAGGGACATATTACTGTATTATATTGATTGAAAGTGAAACTTACAACCTGAGCCTTGATGTTATAGATCTCCTTTCGATGGCTCCTAACTCTGACACACACACTTGCTCATGCATGAAGAAAATCAACCACTTTTGATGACCTTGCTGGTGTCTCTAGCTGCTGTAGCATCAGTCCTTCATACGATCTTGCACTAATTCTCCAGTAAATCTCTTATTAGCTTGCTGCTTAACCCTTTCCATGAGCATTCCTCTCAATTTATAAGAAATAATGGATTAGTTACTTGGATAGGAAATGATCCCAAGATATCAGGAAATCCAACACTTAGATAACCATTCAAATGCCAACTCACCCTTCTGGAAGATTCCCTTCTAGAAGGCTCGATAAATCCATCTTTTTCTTCCTTTAGAAGATGTTTGCACCCTGATAGTTAGGTACAGTGTGAACCCCTCACACCCCAGCTTAATGCAGCCTGCGAGAATCAGGCATTCTCGCAGGCAAATATATAAGTAGCCTGCGAACCTCTTTTAAAAGTATGATTTTTGGAAGCAGACAAAGGTAACTTTTCTCAGGAAAGTGTTCTTAGTGAAGAGCTTGATTTTCCATCATCATAACATCATCATGATGACCAAAATTGTGGATAACACAGATAATGAATATATAGCTAATTACCATGGGACAATATTCATTCGATCCGCCATTAATGTGCCCATATTTCCTACAATGTTTTGTAGCTGTTGCTATTAAAATTCTTACAGGAAGTATGAGGCAAAATTTTTTGCAAGGGAAATAACATCTACCATCACCCTTTTCACCTACTTTACTTTTCCCCCCACCTCTAACTATATTCTACGACATTATTCTGCACAACTTTCGTACAAAAATACCCTTTCGGAACCGTCGTTGTTATATCAAGATTGTCGCAACATCTTTAAATCGTCAAATATTTATAGGTCAATTTAGGTCATGGTCGTCGCAATTGCGACGACCGTGACCTAAATATAACAAATAAATATTGTTATATTTAGGTCACTTTGTCGAAGACAGGAACGGTTATATCGGTCAATTCGTTGCTCTTGCGACGAACGTTGCCTATATCAATTTAGACTTTGTTAAAATGTATAATGGTCAATATGGATAGTATCAAAAAGTGTAACGGTCAATAGTGAGCATCACTCTTGTGACGAAAACACAAGTTTGTCGAAATAGAGACAATAGTCCACCATCTTGATTATTGTCGCAAAACAAATGAAAGTTTGGTTCTGTCAATAGAGTGATGAATACGGGGTGGATTAAGATCAAAATTGAAAAATTGAACTTTTTCTCTTGAATTTTGTGACGAAAGAGTACTTTCGTCGCAAGTAGTCATCACAATTTTTTCAATATGTAGTAGTGAGGATCCATTTTAGCCTTTTTGCAATTTCTTGCAAAGTGCCCATACTCATGACATAACTTGCACTTGAAAGACAACTATTTTTAATCCAACTGCTGGACGGGTTGCCATTTATCCAAGGATATTATCACTACCTTAGGTTTTCATTTCTCTAGATCAACTTCTACACAAATTCTGGTGCAAGAGAAGAAGTTTTCCTTCGGTTCTACCCTATCGATGTATCAACCAATAGAGTTACCAATGCATCTAAGGGCATCATCACTCCAATAGTGCGAAGGAAGGTGAGGTATCCTCACCCAAATTGGAACTGCAGAAGGAACATCATTTTCTGGACTGAAATTCAGGGTCCATTTATTCAAATACACGCCTCTCACTCTAAGGAAATATGAGTCGTTGCGAAATATTAAGTCTCTATCTTCCTTGTGCTTAAAGAGAAATGTGAAAAATCCTCTGCCACAAAAGTAATGGTTCAGTAAGCCTCTGATAAGAGGTTTATAGTTTTTTTCCAGCCAGAAGGCCATTGTCTTCGGTGATGGCCAGATACCTATAAATTGGCTGATTAGTGCTTTATCTACCAGAGCCAAAGATTTCTTTCTTGAGGTGGAGGGTAGAATGACAACCTTTGGGATTTTGTCCAATTTTTTGACAAATTTAGACTGTTGCAACCATCATGTGGAATGCCTGTTGCACCCCCTCCCATCGCTATCCATCATTCCCATGATCAAGATAGGGTTTTGGAAGGGTTTCAAAGCAGATACACACTCACATTGATTGTTATTATGCTAGTGATTAACACTAAATAATATTTGAGACACTAAGGTTTGATTTTTTAATATCGTCATTTTTTTTAAACAAAATATACTTTAAAATAAATCTTTACAATTGTATTATATGAATACGTCAGCAATTTTGTGATATCTCAATTAATCCTTAGTAATTCAAAAGTTAACATAAACATATGTTAATACAATGCAACATAAATTTGTCATAATAAACGATAAAATATATCAAAACCACATTTAATGCTTGTACTATTTAATGTATGTTCAATATAATGGTTGTAAATGGTTGTTAATTTTTCATATCCAACATTATAAAATGAAGGAAAACAAAACATAATTGGCCAATTATAGATACCCATAATAAAATGACACATCCACAATATAATTGTCGAAACAAAACATTTATATATCACTCTTTGTTTCCATCACCCTAATTATCTTCCTCGCTTGGAATTATAACATTATTGTTCTAAAAAATATGTTTTGATCTCGGATCATGTCTCAGTACGAACCACCAATCCCCATCGAACATATCCAGGTAAAAAAACACTTGGTTGCATTATTTTGGGAAAACATAAGGCTACTTAGTTTCAATCCACATTTTTTTAGAGTTAATACATATTACCTCACTATCACGATCTTCCTTTACATTTAGATCTAGTCAAAGGTATCGCACCACTTGCAACTAAAAATAACACATTGAAAAGATGATAAGTCCACTTGCATGATCTCTTGTATATTTTCAATGTAACCTAACTTCCCCTCTATCATGTCTTTATCACAGTGGCTAGCATGACTAGATTGGTCGAACTCGCCCTCCTCTCCACAATCTTGTGTGATGTGTGCATCATCGACATCCTCAATGTGAATATGATGTCCATATGCCCACGTATATGGGAACAAATGCACCTATAAAAATGAAAACAAAGGATGGTGTCATATGTCTAATAACCTGAGCATTAATAAAAATATAATACATGTTACAATTAAAATGTTCAACATTATATATTGAACGTGGTACTTAGAGAGATTATTATAGAGTTATTGATCCAATCCCTGTGTTTAGTGCATCCATCTCTTATCCATGTGGGTAATGATGAGACACACGATATTTCTCTGTGGTTTAGTCAACCACCAAAATATTGGGACATATTTTTGGCATATTTTCTTTTAAATGATCAAGATAAGGCATTATTCTAACATTCAATTGTATGAATTCTTTCTTGTCATTGTCCCATTTCCTTCTTTTCTCTTCATACAACATGAACCATGGTTGCATTGCCTCCGCATTGTAAAGAATAAATTTATTGATGGCATCAATTTCTAAATTCGTTGATGTATACAAGAATTTAAAATAAATAGTATGAGATCAAATATATATTATCAAATTCAGTATAAACAATCATTCTATACAAATTTGACAAAATATAAGTGATTTACTCTTTATGATGCACCTTTTTCTGTTCGTTTGTAGTAGCTCCCCTTCCTTTTTATCCTCATCCTGTTGGTTGTCCCAAACCAATGCCCCTGATGTGTCGTTAATTTGCTTGATGTACTCACTGGCATAATAGAACGACTCACATACTATGTACCCCTATGCCATAGAGCCCTTTGGTTTTTCCCTTTGTCGAACAAACCCCTTCATTTTTTTTATGTACCTCTCTAAGAAGAACATCCAATGACATGAGAGCATCCCAACTGATTCAACCTCATCATATAGGTGAATTAGAACATGGACTTGCAAGTCCATAAAACTAGTGGGTAATTCCTTCTTAAACATAGAAACAATCTCAATTATCTCTCAACACCACTGTGGAATGTTATCCATATGAATATCCTTTGATGTGATCCAATGCACAAATACATATAATTTTGATATGGCATGCCACAAGTCCTTGGGGAAGTCACGGTTCACACAACCACGCATGAACAAAGGATAATGACACTACAAATTAGACACACACATTGTTAATTTCCATCAAACTGTGAGTGCATAGCATATTTTAACCTACACTATACAAAAATAATCATGTATTTGAAATACATGCCATTAGAAGGTTTTGGATGGTCATGTGATTTATGTTAGCACTGCAATTCACACTTTGACTGCTAAAGTGTAAGCTCAACACCCATCAGAATGTAAAAGATAATTTTGGTTTTGAATAGGTGGATCAACAAGATGGAGAAAGAAAAGGAGAGGGAAACAAACTGCAGATCAGTAGGCTACACCAATGGGCAATGGAGTCATAAACATTCTACTCATCGAAGGCATTAAAGATGCTTAATAGAAAATAAGATTATATGCTGATAGATGGAAGAATCAAGAAGGAAAACATAAGATAGAATGTTCACTAAGCATAGATCCTCTCAGTTTAATAAATCAACAAATACTTGAATAAAACAATGATTGATGGGAAAAACTACAACAGATCCTTTGTTGCTTAGGGATCCACAAATCATTGGCAGCCTTTGATCCTCAAATATGCAATATATTCAAATAAGAAGATATATAAAACAAAATAATTACAATCTGAAATCACATCTTTCATGAGTCTCCAATAGCAGTAATGATTACAATCATAAAATGCCCACATTCTTACAAATGAACACACACAGGGAAACTGCCTGCTCCTACTCTCTCTAGCCTCTCTTGGTTCATGAATCCAACCCTTCTCCAAGAGATCTCTCCTTCATTAAATAGAAAATAGAATCCAAATATCCTTAGGAGGAAGAATCCCATCCCTTTCATTCGATTCTAAGCCTTGGAGATAGGTGACAACAATCAAAGAGACACAAATCCAACAAACTGCTAATTTTCAGGAAATTGTTGGAAGTCATTAATAAATTGTTTCCACATCACTGCATGAGGTATTTAATGGAGCTAAAAATTAGGTGTAGGTGTCCCTTGACATCTAAATGATCCTTGAGAATCCATTCAAATCCTCCTTGACATGTGGCAACCTCCCAACAAGGCAAATATCCAATCAACTATGCAAAACAAAGAACTTGCAGCACATTCCGTAGCGCAATGGTGTTTTAATTGTTTCTCCCAATTTACAAACTGGGTCAGGCTGCAAATTGGTCAGAAATTCAACAAGAATATCATCTTCCTCCACAAAAAAATTCAAAGAAACCCACTTCTCCTTTTGGGTTTTATGATTAAATCTCTAACAGTAGTTGCTATAGGAAATTCTGTAGCGCCACTCCTAAAACAACTTTGCAGATTTCGTAGTGCCACTTCTGTGTCTAATAACTCTGTAACCATAACACATTTTGAAAAAATGAGAGAGGTTTTTGTTATTTTGTATGTGATAAACAAAAACCTCCTCCAGTTTTAAAAAATACCTTCCCATTTGTTATAATCCAAGTTTTAAGTTAGTCACTCAAAAATTGCAGAAGCGTCGCATCGTGGGTCGCATTGCACATAAGGGTCGCACTCTGTGTCGAATATCTCTCTAACCATAACACATTTTGTAAAAATGAGAGACATTTTTGTTATTTTGTATGTTTTGAACAAAAACCTCTTCCAGTTTTCAAAAATACCTTCCCATTTGTTCACAATACAAGTTTTAATTTAGTCACTCAAAAACTGCAGAAGTGTTGCGCCATGGGTCGCACTGCGCAGAAGGATCGCACTACTCAGAAGGGTGCACTGTGGGTTGCACTGCTCCCAAAATGCAACAAAAACCTCATTTTTTCACATTTTTTTCTCTTTTTGAGTTTGCAGGATGGTGTTTATGGTGTACTTTGTCTAGGTGATTCCGTTGTGCCTTTTGGTAGTGCAACTACTTAACAGTCTGTGTAGATGATTCCGTAGTGCCATGTGCTATGAAATATCTATGTTTTTCAGTGTTATGCAATGAATCCTCAAAAACACAGAAAGTCTTAGTATATGGACTATGAGTCTGTAAATGCCTCCAGTAGGTGAAAATATAATATTTCCCTGAACACTTCAAAAATATAAGGATGAATGACCCTTTAAAACTACATGTGACCCTTTACAAATTCATGTGATAACATTGGATCCACAGGGGATAGAGTCCTCTCTGTGAGGCTCTAATAACTACTGCAGCTCCAGTGCCTTAGCTGTTGGGCTATGGAGTCATCTGTGCAACCAACCTATGATACCGCCACTTATTCATGAAACTGAAAGACTTTCTTAGAAACTGAAGGAAAACAATGCTCGGGAAGAGAGCTTATTACCTATTCTATCCTACCCTGACAAGATCGAAAAATTTCTCAAGTAACCATTCAAGCAACTTCATGATCGAAGGAATCCCATCTATACCACTGATCAATGGAGAATAACAGAAGTATGAAAACATAGATAGAAATTCGTTCAGAGAAACATGCTTACCCATGGATACCAGTGAAATAATGAAAACTTGATTTTTCAAACAATCTGAAACATATGAATCCATATAAGCTGCAATGGGATCCTTGATACCATGGTTGGAAACTTGTTGATTAAGAAAATACAACTACTCATACATACATTCCTCTTTGCTTGAAAGAAAAACCTTTTGGTTCCCTTGAAATCAGATCTTGATCATCAACAATTGCAGTCTCTTTGTTTTCATCATGATGATCATAAGATATTGGTACAATAGGGTTTAAAATGACACTGATAATTATTATCAGCCAAGAACATAAATCTATCTATGCAATCATCAATTATAATATGTTCAACATGCTTTGAAAACTAATCATAATCTATACATGCATCCTTGTCCATAGAAAAATCTGCAAATGTTGAAGAATTTGATTCCAAATGTGAATCATACTTACATCCTTGCTGTTGTTCCAGATCATATTTATACTCACTGTCTTCTTTCTTGGAATCTAAAACATACTGTCAGTCTTCCTACTCATGTACATTCAAATTTTCAGAATATGCTTGCATACAAATCCTCTTGCTAGCATGAATGTTCTCCTCAAATTCTTCAACATATTCAAATAAGCATCTTAAATATGAATATTTCCTTCCTCTCAGGAGAAGGACAAGATCTGAATGCTGGGCCATTTCATATTACACCATGGCAACAATCTCAGAAGGTCGTATTTCCATTAGCATGCTATGATAAACACTATAAAACCTCATGTTGAAGACAACCAAGGTTTCCTCTCCCCCTCTCCTCAAAGCATCAAAATCATCCAAGTACTGATCAAGGGACTTGTTCTCACCCTAACACTTTAAAAATTCATTGCATAGCTCGATCCAAGAACCAATGGAATCGGCTCCCAAACCTTTAAACCACACAACAACATCTCCAAACAAATATTTGGAGAACAACCTCATGGTAACATCATCATGAACTATCTCAAACTGATGAACAAATTTCTCAAAGGCCTCCAAATGCCTCTCAGCTATAACATGATCTCCTCCATATAACTGAGGAAGATACTTAAGGAAATCAAGAGGATAAGGATGAAGGTGATATGGCATCCTTAAAGGTTTAAACATATTGTCTCTGATTCTAGTTTGAAAACTAGTGGGATGGATATGAGGTTTAACAAGATGATGGCAAGGTTCAACAGTAACAATAGAAGGTGACAAGATTTGAGAAGGCTTTGAATCATTTTCAACCTCCTCAAGGTTACAAGGGTGATCAAATTCAGGAGGGATTTGAATACAAAGCTCATCCTTATGAATAGGCTAAGGTGAGGATACAAGATCGACATCTACAACACAGGAAGAAGGYAGGTCTTCTTCTTCCAAGGATGGATATATAAAGGAAGGTTGATGATCATTTGAATAAACAAAGCACAAGATGATTCTTTATATGTAAAGGAAAAGACAAKAAAGAGATGATAAAGAAGGACAAGAGTTCATGTAGAAAACTAATGAAATGATACCTCGTTTTACACTTCTGCCCCTTCATCTTTCTGTCAATAGGATCCTCCCTAGTGGAGTCTTTGATTGTGGAGTCGCCAGGTAGAYAATACAATCATCTTTTTGTGTCCCTYTCTTTTCTACCATCAAGAGCTGGATCTAGGTCGTTCTTCCCAAGGAGCTCTTCAATCTACTCAAATATGTCCTCGACAATGACGCAAAAAATGTTAGCACTAAAAGTCACACTTTGACTGCTAAAGTGTAAGCTCATCACCCATCAAACTGTAAAAGATAACTTTGGTTTTGAATAGGTGGATTAGTAATATTGAGAAAGAAAGGGAGAGGGAAACAAATTGCAGATCAGTAGGCTACACCAATGGGCAATGGAGTCATAAACATTCTACTCATCAAAGGCACTAAATATGCTAAAAAAAAAACAAGATTATATACTGATAGATGGAAGAATGAAGAAGGAAAAAATAATATAAAATGTTCACTAAACATATATTCTCTCAGTTTAATAAATCAACAAATACTTGAATAAAACAATAACTGATGGGAAAAACTACAACAAATCCTTTGCTGCTTAGGGATCCATAAATCATTGGTAGCCTTTGATCCTCAAATTTGCAATATATTCAAATAAGAAGATATATAAAACAAAATAATCACAATCTGAAATCAGAGCTGTCATGAGTCTCCAATAGCAGTAATTATTACAATCATAAAATGCCCACAGGCTTACAAATGAACACATATAGGGAAACTGCCCGCTCCTACTCTCTCTAGCCTCTCTTGGCTCATGAATCCAACCCTTATCCAAGATCTCTCTCCTTCATTAAATATAAAATAACATCCAAATATCCTTAGTAGGTCGAATCCCATATCTTTCATTGGATTCTAAGCCTTGGAGATAGGTGGAAACAATCAAAGAGACAAAAATCCAACAAACTACTAATTTTCAGGAAATTGTTGGAAGTCATTAATAAATTGTTTCCACTTCATTGCATGATGTATTTAATGGAAATAAAACTTAGGTGCAGGTGTCCCTTGACATCTAACTGATCCTTGAGAATCCATTATAACCCTCCTTGACAGATGGAAACCTCCCAACAAGGCAAATATCCAATCAACTATGCAAAACAAAGAATTGGTAGCGCATTCCGTAGTGCACTGGTGCTTTAATTGTTTCTCTCAATTTACAAATTGGGCCAGGCTGCAATTTGGTCAGAAATTCAACACTTATATCATCTTCCTCCACAAAAAAATTCAAAGAAACCCACTTCGTTGTTTGGGTTTTATGATTAAATCTCTAACAGTAGGTGCTATAGGAAATTCCGTAGCGCCACTCCTAAAACAACTTTGCAGATTTCATAGTGCCACTTCTGTGTCTAATATATCTCTAACCATAACACATTTTGAAAAACTGAGAGAGGTTTTTGTTATTTGGTATGTGATAAACAAAAAAATCCTCCAATTTTCAAAAATACCTTCCCATTTGTTCATAATCCAAGTTTTAATTTAGTCACTCAGAAATTGCAAAAGCGTCGCGCCGTGGGTCACACTGCACAGAGGGGTCACACTACACAGAAGGGTCACACTCTATGTCTAATATATCTCTAACCATAACACATTTTGAAAAACTGAGAGAGTTTTTTGTTATTTGGTATGTTGTGAAAAAAAAAATCCTCCATTTTTCAAAAATACCTTTCCATTTGTTCATAATACAAGTTTTAAGTTAGTCACTCAAAAACTGCAGAAGCATCGCGCCGTGGGTCACACTGCGCAGAAGGGTCGCACCATGGGTCACACTGCTCAGAAGGGTCGCACTGCTCCCAAAATGAAACAAAAACCTCGTTTTTTCACAATTTTTCTCTTTTTGAGTTTGTGGGATGGTGTACTTTGGCTAGGTGATTCCGTTGCACCTTTTGGTAGCGCAACTACAGAACAATCTGTGTAGATGATTCTGTAGCACTAGGTGCTACTCCTAAAAAACAAAAAAAGATTTAGTATATGGACTATGAGTCTGTAAATGCCTCCAGTAGGTGAAAATATAATATTTCCCTGAACACTTCAAAAATTTAAGGATGAATGACCCTTTACAACTACATGTGACCCTTTACAACTTCATGTGACAACAATTTGAACCCTAACAAATTCCCTTCTATAGTGTAACAACATTGTAGAGTCAACCCATATAAAGAAGGTGCCTTCA
>SNQJ01S0017731.1:23340-37012 GCA_010110895.2 Picea sitchensis
CCCCTCAAAATAAAACAAGTCCAAGTCCATGATACAAGTGAGATAGGTCTAGTTCGACCCCTCAAGTATCCTCCAACGATAGGATACCATGCTAATACACCAAAATATGCCCTCTCAGATCACACGTGTGGGTGATGTCATGCTCCAAGAAGGTGTAAGAGGCCTCCAAAGGCCATGCCTCATATTCAAGTGGTGCAAGCAAGGTGAAGTGTCATGTCTCCTCATCAAAGTTCATGTCAAGTGCCCCAAGTCATCAACCAAGGATGGCATAATGATAGGGTTGGCCCCACCATCATTATAACCATCACATGTGTGACACCATCCTTAACATAATCAATGTCTGAGGTGTAAAGCTCATTATCCAAGGTTAAAAGAGGGCTCATCACCTATCTAAGGGGTGTCCAATCATCATCAAGTGTAATGTCCTCAAACAAAGTGCTATCATGTTGTGGGTACACTGTCCAAAAGTGCAGGCTTCTTTCCCTTATGTCAACCAATATGACCATATCTTCAAAATGAGAGCTCATATGTCTAGGATATGTGAGAAGGTAAGTTTGAATGTGTAAATTCATTAGGTGACCCAACACTCCACATCACATGTGCCATTTCTTGTAATAAAATGCACAATGTCCTAGGTGAAAGCACGAGACATACTCCAAAGGACCATGTCAGGTGCATTCAAATCAATTAAAGCCATATAATCAAGTAATATCAACAATAACAAGGTTCAAGAGTCCTTAGAAGCATACAAAGTAGGCCATCATTTAATACATAAGCCACATAATCAATTCACATTAGTTATCCCCTTCAAACTTCACATTAGCTCAAAAATTTATGAAATTTAGCAAGTTTATGTATGGGAGGACCATCAAAAGACCCTATTAGGTGTGCCAATACCCAAGTAGAGGGATATTTCCCAAGAAACCCATCTAAGTGTCAGTATGGTGGATGAAAAAGTATTGGGATGACTTCATGGTGATGGTGTCAATAACATGCAAGGCACCATATTTGATCCATCTTCATGAGCGCCTTTTTAGAGGGAGTGATTGCTGCTTGAGATACCCTTTCCTCGATACTTTTTTCATTCCAAACCCCTTATCTTTCCTTTTGATATTGTTTTATTGAATTGCAAGTCACCTTTTTAGGTTTCAAGTTCTTATTCTTTCTTTCATCATTTTTTTACTGGGATAAAGTCCTTCTTATGATATTGCATTTAGTGCATTAGGACTAGGGGCGATTACCATTAGAGGGGGTAGAGATTAAGTTGACCTTGGGATTTTGAGTTGGTCATTCATTGTCCCGTTATGTATATGTAATATCCATACTGAATCTTAGTACATTGCATAAGGATCTAGGAAAAAAAATGTTAAGTATGGGGGGAACAATACATTATCCTTATCAAAGCCTTCTAGTAGTACCCTTGTTCCCCAAGAGTGACAACATGGGATTGGGAAACTAATGATGGCCACCAAGGTGATACAAGGAAAAAAGAATAACTTCTTGAGATTATGATCGATTATCCAACTTCAACCCATGATCCTCACTCACATGCCAAATGCATTAAATATGAAACTTTATATGAAATAAGTACTAATGTACCTCATAATGTGTCAAACCATCCTCTTCCAATAAACCATGCTAATAAGGGGTGGTGAATTGTGCTGATGAGGAGGGATGCATCTGAAGGGATGATGGGTTGCTTCCTATGAGACCAATGATCATCATCATCATCATCATCATCATAGGGATCATTGTCTTCATTGCGTGAAATGAGACATGATCTCCTCTAGTTACCCCTAGGTGAGAGGGGGTAACATCTAACTCCAACATGGTGACATGTGCTCATCGTACAATACACGATAACCTCAACATCTATGGTACTCCAATACTTGCAACCTACATCACTCTAAAATCCTGCTACATTCTAACATAAAATCATCAGTAACAAAAGGGCAAGGGGATGTTATCCACCCTAGTCCATGAAAAATATAAAACCATGTGAGAAATAAAAAAATTCATTTTCATTCATATATCATTTTTTTTTATATATAACATATATATGCTAAGATAACATGAATGCATAGTAAAACAATAAATGACATCAAGAGAAAATAAATGCAATAAGGCAATCATGACCTACTCTAACCTACACTATACTTTAAGAGACAACTAGAAAGCTAGGTATGATCTTAGAACTAGTGAATCCACCCTAGCATCTCATCGAAGTCAAATATTTTCCCCTTTTTCTTAGTTATGAACCAAAGCAAGAGTACATCAAGCAAAAAATAATTATGATCCTGGAAAACCGTTACAACATAACTAAATATAGAATCAAGCTCATGAAGGTGGGAGGGAGGAAAAAATTCATGTCGAGATGTGTCCCCACATTCTTGTTCTACCCATATCTGAATAGGGTTGTGACAATATGAAGGACCGTAAGGCTAACTCAAAGGATTCAAAGAATGGCTATCTTTGATTTCATCATCTCTCGAGGTTTGATATGGAATCATAATAAATATGAAGAATACTTGATGATTACCTGAGGAGAACATGGATGAAAAATGGGACATGGATGTAGAACTCAAGATTTTTTTTTTCTCCCAGCTTAGGGTTTTTTGATCTTCTATATGCAACTGAAAATCCTTGCAACAATTCATAGGTTGAAAAAAACGTTGCCCCATAGATACTTTATCAAAAATATAATCTCGGGTCGTATATTCAGTGACATATCAAGATGGGGAAAATAAGGTTGGAGATCTTCGCTATTAATTTCTTAATGTCCTGGGAAATCATGCCATCTTAATAATGTTCACTGAAATTTGAGCATAAAGGCGGTGGAAAATTTTCTTCATACAATAAGTCCAAGTGCTCAAAATAATACATATCACACCTTCTAGGAAATGGCTGGAAGTCATCATGAGAATACTGTATTGTATCACCCCTAGATGGTTGGAAAAAAACTATGAACATATCATCCTTGTACTGCCCAAAAATCTGAATCAATAGTGCACATAGATGTATATTCAAATGACAACAAATTTGGATTCTTGATTTTAGAACCATAATTAACATCATAAATGGGATCTCCATCAAAATGAAAGAAACTATTATTCGATCCACATCTTCCAATGTATATAAAATCATCAATATAGTCATCGTGTTCTTTATTAGATGATGAATCATTTGTGTCCAAGGGTTCCTCCAAGAATTATTTATTTTCCAATTCATGAAAATATGCATCATAGGAATCGAAAACTTGGAAAAGAGTACAACTTACCTCATTCTTGTCTTCATATGAAGGAGGGACGAAAGCTTTAATGACTTCATCTTCACCAAATGGAGGAACCCATGCCAATGTCTCGTCTTCATGAGGAGGAGTACTTTCAATAGGATCTTTTTCATGGACTTGCTCTTCAACATGATGTACTTCATCAAAATATTATCCTTCAACAAATCCATGAGGCAACTCTTGTTCCTCTTGTTCTTCATTCAAGTCTTCATCATCTTTAATGGATTCATGAGATGGCTCTTCTTCTTCAAGGGTTTGGTAATCCTCTTCATGAATATCTTCTTCATATTCTTCAATAGAGACAAAAGAGAGTCTTTGTTGAAGGGCTACCATAATATCATGAAAAATATCTTCATACCTTTGAGTTCTGGGGCCCAACGTTTGAGGAATTATTCAATGAGGATTGTGAGAGAATAGATGCTTTTTGGTCTAAGAGAATTCTTTTTCCTTTTCTCCAGAGATAGTAAGAACAATATTATTAGCACATTTCATGTATCACATTTATCTCTGAAGCATATTTCAAAACATTTACAATGTGTGTGATGGCCAAGGTTGGATCACCATCAAATTTTTGAACATCATTCCATTTTCTAGAGAATAGTGATTTGGGTATCCATGAACATGCTTAATATCAAGAGAAGGATACATTCCATGTAGTTCCCTTGGTGCCATAATTGCTTCATTTGAGAAAAAATAAACCTTACAACATTGAATATGACACCTTAAAACTTGTGAGTGGAGCTGCTAGATGAACTTGTTAGACAAGGCTCGTCAAAATGTGTATAAGATAAAGATATTTTGCTCAATGGAGTTTCTAGGTAAGCTAGACAAGAAGGCTTTCAAGAGCATGCTTACCAATAAAGTGTAGTAGGAAGAATGACTCAATTCTCCCCGTCAACGACGCCAAAATGATATCACAAAATTTGTCACTTGTGCAAAGCCTTCACAAGTGGCAAGTAAGTGTTGATCGACGAGGAATAAAAGGGTTGATCACAATTATTGCGAGTTCTTACGTTTTCGACCTTTATTAATATTTCATATTTGTTGGGATCTTTATATTTAAATAATTAATTTACACTCATCCATGGATGTCTTCTAATATGTGCTAACATACAAAGAAGAGCCAACCAAAGAATTGATCAACATTGGGTTAAGTATGGGTTGTGAGTATATGTTGAAGTATCGAGGTTTAATTGAACAATTTGTAAGTAGCTATGTTGTTTAACTTTCCTCATTTTATAATTAATGGGACGAAAAAAACCCTTTATATTAATTATATCAACCGTGTTTTGTCATGGCATATTAAACATGCAAAGAACAAAGTATGGAGTGCAACCAACATAAGAGATTTTGAGAGATGACATGCAACATGGATTTGAAATAATGTGTATTGTTTATGAAACACTCATTGTTATGATACACTTTTTGATTTACACAATCATGTATATTCTACTATATAAATTTAGATATACTTATTACACTTATTTCTATGTTTGTAGATGGAACATGAAGAGGTGGACCATAAAAAACAAGATGATCAAGAAAACATTAGGTTAAATAACCAAAGTACAATATCACCTACAAGTGATGAAGAAATGAGGCATGCACACAACTCGAGTGATGACATCAATTCAAGTGATGAATGACAATCAATACAATTGAATATTACTGCAAGTTGTATGTTTTTGAATATTTGTCCGTGAAAATAAGAGATTTTGTTTAATGTACTCGACATATTGTCCCAATTTCATGAGGACTTATTACCAATAAGTGTAACAATTACATATTGGTTGCATTTTGATTATTGTGGACCTTTATGTTGTCCTATTTTGTATGATGATGGGTCTCTTATTCATATATAATAAAATGAGTTTCTTATTTTATTGTATTGTCGAATCTTGTAAAATGTTGCATTGTTGATTAATTAATAAATGAATGATTTGCATTTTTACAAATAACATAGATGTAATATGTTCGATAACACATTAATGCAATCATTATATCAAAATGAAATAACAAAATACAAAAATCAATATTATTATAAAAAATATTTGATTTGAGTTGATTAATTGAAAATTTGTAAAAAACAATTCATTAAAATATATACATATCGATGCATTTTATTATTTTGAACTCACTAAACAGTGCATGCCATAAAATAGACACAAGTGTGTTTTTATGAGTAATACACATAGATGCCTATTAACTACATTGAAGCACTGGTGCTAAAAATTGTGAAAACACCCTTACTTTAAACAACATAACATACGATTATATTTATCGTTTCAAAATATTCGGGTGCACATTATTACAATACACATCGATGCTTTACATATAATATACACATCAATGCTTTACATATAATATATGCAACGATGCTTAGTAACAAATAATGAAACTAACATCTCACCTCAAATGTTTTAAATTTCACTTCCCTCCGATGCACATGGTAATATAGGCATATGTGCATACACATTATGTGATCAATGATGTGCCATATAACAAAAAATAATGACACGGTTAGTAATATTTATTTGAGCACCAGTGTCACATATAACTAAAAAGATAGAATCAATGCTTAATAATTATACGATCATTGGTTCTTTTTAGGTTTATGTAGGCACCGGTGCATGTTACATAAGCATGCACTAGTGCATGTTACCAATACAAGCACCGAAAAAGAACCTTCCCCTACCCAATTTTTTCTAGTTATATGGAACATCTGTTAAAACCTTCGCTACAAATAGCGAAGTGTTTTTTGAAAATTTTGGCAACCTTGTAACACTAAAAACCTCCACTACAAGGTGTTTTCCTTGTAGTGTTTTATTGCTCATAGTGATGACTTAAGAAAACTTTGGCATGAGCGGTTTGGCAATCTAAACAACTGCTCATTGTAGAAACTATGTAATCAAAATATGGTGACTGGTCTTCCTCTTGTTTCTTGCAAAGATGGTGTTTATGTCAGTTGTGTTCTAAAAAAACATCACTGGGACAATTTTGACAAGCGTGCCTCTTGGCAGACCTTGTTCCCTTTGTAGTTTGTTCATAGTGATCATTTGTGTGGTCCACTTGCTTCTCCTTCTTCCTCTAGTTGTAGGTACGTCTTAACTTTCATTGATGACTTCTCCAAACATACTTGGGTTTATTTCTTAAAACTTAAGAGTGAATTTTTTGACATGTTTTTGGACTACAAGGCCCTTGCAGAAATCTAGACATTAACTATAGATGTTAAAAACATATAATGGAAGTGAATATGTTAACAATAAATTTACAACTTACTACACTACACAGGGCATTAAATGCAACATACTATTCCATATACACCACAACAAAATGGTTTTGTTGAGAGAAATAATCATACCTTAAAGGAAATCACAAATTTTGTGATCTAATCTAAGGGATTAAGTCTTCATTTTTGGGTAGAAGCCATTAATTGTGCTAATTACATAGTAAATCACACTCACAAAGGCATTAAAAAATATAACACAGAAGAAACATGGTTTAAAATTAAGCCAGATGTAAGCCACTTCCATGTGTTTGGTAGTGAAGCATGGGCTCAAATTTCTGATGAGAAATGAAAAGAATTACAATGTAACAGTGAGAAGTGAATTTTTGTTACTTATTTTGAAGATGTCAAAGGTCATATAATTCTTCTACCTCATTCCAATGAAATTATTATTAGGATAGATGTTAAGTTTGATGAAAATATCTCATCCTGTGAGCCACCTTCAATGTCCATGCCATCTTCTCTTTGCACCTTTTCTATTAGTGATCCTATTCTATTCTCTTCTTTAGATGATGACAACGTGGAAATTAAAATCCACTTCCACCATCTCATCTTCCTCCAGTTGGGTCCATTGAACATGAACTTGCACTAGCACCACTACTTCCTAGATGGGTCTATACAACATGAGAAGAAATTGGTGATCTTGTTGGTGATGCTCCAAATCAACGTCGTACATGTTCATAGTTCCAATGAGCTTCCTCTCTTTTGACTCAAGTTTAAAATGATCATGATCTAGAAACATTTGCAGAAGCTTTTGGATATCCAAATTGGGACAAAACAATGAATGAAGAATAACATTCCTTAATGGTGAATGATACTTGGGATCTCGTACCTCTTTTGAAAGGAAGAAAACATGTTAGATGTAAATGGCTGCATAGAAATAAGTATACATAATATGGAAGCATTGAAAGATATTAAGGCCAATTAGTTGCCAAAGGATTTTCTCAAGTTGAAGGAATTGACAAAAATGAAACCTTTTCCCCTATAGCCAAAGTGAATTCCATATGCCTTGTTCTAGCCCTTGTCCCATCACACAAATGGGAGGTCCATCAGATGGGTGTTAAATTTAACTTCTTGCATGGAGATTTGCAAATATAAATTTACATGGAACAACCTCTTGGTTATTTCAGAATGTCTCTAGCCTTGTTTGTCACCTTAAGAAATCTCTCTATGGTATTAAGAAAGCTCATTGAGCTTCATATGCTCAAATGGATATCTTTCTTCTTGAAATCAACTTTTTTAAATGTCATTCTAATTGCAATGCTATACCAAGAAAGTGGGAAACCATCTCATAATACTTGTTCTTTATGATGATGACCTTATCCTCACTGGTAGTGACCGTAAACTTTTAAAACATGTGAAATATATCCTTAAGAAAAAATTTGAAATGATAGAGTTAGGTTCTTGGCATTGTTTCCTTTGCCTCCAAGTATTGTAAACCAATGAAGGAATTTCTCTTTCATAGTATAAGTATGTATGTGACCTTCTTCAACGCTTTCACATGGAATATTGTAAACCAACCCCTTCTCCTTTTCATTATGGAGTCAAACTTGTTGCCAATATGTATTACACCCAAAGTAGATTCCACTTTGTACCATTAGTTAGTCGGTAGAATATTATATTTGACTCATACCCATCTTGATATTTCCTTTGTTGTTGGTCTTGTTTCCTAGTGTATGTAAACAACCCATGAGAGCCATTGAAAAGCAACAAAAATGACAGTTTGGTATATTTGGGGTACAATTAAGTTTAGGATACATTACAATTCAAGTGGGAATCCCTTGTTGGTTGGTTTCATTGATTCCGATTGGGCCGAAAACCTTGATGATTAAAAGTCTACTACATGTTATATTTTAAGTCTTGGTTTCAGACTTGTCACTTGAGCTTGTAAAAAACAACAAGCTCTTGCTCTTTCTTCAATAGAAGAAGAGTATTGATCATTAATTAATGCAAGTCAAGAAGCCTTGTGGATTTGATAGATTCTTTCAAAGTTTGGATTCCACCAACAATATCTGACCACACTCTGATGTGACATTTAGAGTTCCATCAAACTCACCAAATATCTAGTTCAACATCAACACAAAAAACACATTAAACTACACATGCACTCCATCAGAAAGCTTATTCAAGATCATCTTCTCGAAGTGCTCTTTTTCCCTACAAATGATCAAGTTGTATACATTTTCATAAAGTCTCTTATGGAAGTGAAGTTTTCCAAACTTCGATCTATGTTAGGAGTTCAAGAAGTTGTCATTAAGGGGGGAAGGCTCTAATGCCTTATTCCTTATCCTATCATGTTACCTTTGTAAATCCTTCAATCCTATCCTAATTTGTTCTTAAGGGGGGATGTTATGATATTTAGACTCCTAAGAGTTAGTTAAGATCAACTCAGTCTAATGTGTCATTAGGTAAAAGTGTGTTTCCTTAGTATGCATCTGTAGTTATGTATTTTGATACTCACGATATGTTCTAGACATAAAGTGATTCAACGACTCATATTCTCCTTGATACCAATGATTATATTGATCCATGGCTTAACACTTGATTGGTCCATGATTCTCTATTTATAGAGCATGGAGGGTCAATTGCTGAAGATCGATTATGATAAACGTTTATGTATAATTTTTTCTTTTGCATTAATATATTGCCTCAAGTGCCTGCGTTGGTTGGGGATGTGGATTGTTTCCCTCCTTGACCATTTTAACCACATAATAAATTGGTGTATCGATATTTGATATGGTTGTGTGAGTGGTTTCTTAAGGTGTTCATCATGTGTGGAAATCCCTTGTTTTGTCGAACACCTATACCTATTTTTCAAATTATGATCGCCAATGTGGTGGTCGATGTGAAAATCTCGAACTCTATATGTGCTATCATCTCAAAGCTCATATGTTGGCTATTGAGATGGGCGTTTGCAATGTAGTTCTTGGAGTAGAATGACTATGAACTTTGGGACCTGTCAACATGGATTTCAAGGATTTATAAATGAGATTCACTAAGGAAGGGAACAAACATACCCTCAAAGGGCTTACATATGGTTTCTGTGAAATTATCACTTCTGATCACATGAAGACGTTATTAAAGAAAGGCCACTCATGTATTATTGCATAGTTCAATTCCATACAAGAAGTGGAAACCCCCCCATAGGAGATTCACCTTGATTTGTAGTTGTTCCTCTCTAAACATCAATAGGTATTTGAAATTCCATAGGGTTTACCACCTTTGAGGGGAGCATGACCATTATTCCATTGATTATTGATAGTTTACCGCCCAATATGTATTCTTATAGGCACTCATTTGCATAGAAGAATGAAATTGAAAAGATTAGTCAAGAACTATTGGAGGCTAGATTCATACGTCCCAATACCAATCTCTACTCATCACCATGTGGTCATGGTATTAAAGAAATAGGGTAATTGGTAGAAAAATTCCCCATCCAAGTTATTGATGATCTCTTCAATGAACTTCATGAAGCCAAGTATTTCACCAAAATTGACCTTCATTTGAGATACCACCAAATATGGATGAAAGAGGCATGAATGACAGAGATAGATTTTTGCACACATGCAGGTCATTATGAATTTTTAGTGATGCACTTTGGCCTTTGCAATGCTTCATCCACCTTCTAGAGCCTTATGAACACAATTTTTCGACCCTTTCTATGCACTTTTGTGCTGTTATTCTTTGATCATATCTTGATCAACAACAAAACTTGGGATTCTCAGATAGAGCATGTTGATAGAGCATTGCAACTCTTGTAGGACTACCAACTATTCCTGAAATGAACCAAATTTGATTTTGGGGCTTTAGAGGTTGAATACTTGGGTCACATTGTTAGTCAGGATGGAGTATGAGTAGATCCCATGAAAGTTGTGGCTGTGCAAGAGTGGCTCGACCCAAGACATCGTGGGTTCTTAGGACTTACTCACTACTTTAGGAAGTTTGTAAAAAATAATGGAAAAAATGTTGCTCCCTTAACATCGCTACTAAAAACGAATGCCTTGGTATGAACTGAGGTAGCTGAGCAAGCCTTCTCAACTTTAAAGGATGCCATGTGTATGACTCCAGTATTAGTAGAGCCAATTTTTATGAAGAATTTTGTCCTAGAATGTGATGCCTCTAGTAGAGGTCTTAGAGAGGTTTTTATTGAGGAAGGACACCACTTGACATTCACCAATAAGTAGTCATGTGACTGAAATTTAGAAAAATCTACATATGAGAAAGAGATGATGGCCATCCTTCATGCAATGGAGACCTAACATCCATATCTCATAGAGTGATGTTTCTAGATTAAGAATTTCCATCATAGTTTGAAATATTTTTTAGAACAAAGGTTATCCTCACTAGAGAAACATAAATGGGTCACCAAGATTCTAGGGTGTGAATACGAGATTATATTTAAGAAAGATAAATAAAATATGGTGGTTGATGCTTTATTTAGGCAATTTGAGGAGGATGTATCCTTTTTTGCTTTATTTTGACTCGTTCCAAGATTGCTTGAGGAAACCCATCAATAATGGTTGGAAAATAACACTATCATTCAATTCATCCAAATGATACAAGAAGATCCCAATCCTCCAAAAGGGTATACATGGTAGCAAGATACAATGAGGTATAAAGGACACATTTTTTTGGTAAAGAATTCTACCTTAAAATAAAGGACCAGGAATTGCATTCATCACCTACAACAAGTCACTGGCTTTCATAAAACATATGAAATAACTAATCACTCCTTATTTTGGGAATGCATGAAGACATAGATCTAAGATTTTTTAGTGACCTATGACACTTGCTAAATAAATAAGGGTGAGACAATGAAGATGCTAGGGGTATTGCAACCACTACTGATTCCAACACATATATGGATTGTCATCTCTATGGATTTTATAGTGGGACTCCCAAGAGCAGGTAAAAAATCAATGATCATGGTGGGTATTTCCAAATATGATCATTTTTGTTCCTTATCGGACCCATTTAGCCCTTACTTGGTTGCCCAAGTCTTCATGGATTATAAATTTAAGTTACATGGCATGCCCACTTCCATTGTCTTGGATTGCGACCCTAAATTCACCAATAAGTTTTGGCAGAAGTTGTTTAAACTAGAGGGTACCCAAATGAACATGAATGTTGTGTATCATACCCAAAAAAATGGTGAAACTAAAGTGGTGAACAAGTACTTAGAAACCTATTTTCTATGTTTTATTTCTAAAAAACCACACCAATGGGAAGAATGGATTCCCCTTGCAAAATGGTACTATAATACCTCTTATAATGGAGCTACCAAAATGACACCATACAAAGCTGTCTATGGACAAACCCCCTTGTCAGTGACTTCCTATTTACGAGGAACCTCAAAGGTTTAGGTAGTGGATAATGCACTTCACAGTAGAGAAGCCATTCTTTGCTCACTTAAGGAAAATTTGGTTATGGCTCAAAATAGCATGAAACAATAAGAAAATCAACATCACTCTGGGTGTTTCTTCTCCTTCAAACCTATAAACAAACACCACTCAGAGACAAAACACCTTAGAAATTATCACCAAATTTCTATGGACCTTATGCGATCATCCAATGCATTGGACAAGTGGCCTAAAAGTTGGATTTTCCATCCCACTCCAAGATTCATCTAGTATTTCACACATCTTGTTTGAAGAAGGTTATGGGATCAAAGTGCAAGGTGAAAACCAACTTACCAGAACTCGATGAAGGCTCCATTTGTCTCTAGCCATAAGCAATATTGGATACAAAAGAACATTAATTATGCCAGTACACAGTCCATGAAGTACTGATGTAGTGGAAAGCTATGCAACTTAAAGATTCCACATGGGACAATAGTGATCCTGCAACATTTTTTTCATCTTCAGCCTCAAGAGAAACATTGATTTTGAAGGGGAGGGGCCCTACCCTAATCTCCCTACTTTAGGCTACCTAGGAGTTAGTCAATTGATGTATGCGACCATCCTATTTGAATAAGGCCCATTATATAGAAGTGGATAGTTACTTAATGTAAAAGAATCCACTTTATAGGGCCCACCAGGTAGTTGGTACCCATTAGTGATGGGACCATAAATAGTTAGTACTTTTCTATTGAGAATCTATTTAAAGATATAGGAGGCTATGAAATGTTTTGTTGTGTATTTTTGTATTTCAAGATTTGCTTAGTGAAAGGTTGCCCCACCTTAAGAGGCAAGTGAAAATTTCATTTTATCTTCTATTTATCAAAATATAAGGGTATCTTTTTGCATATTTAATCAATATTATTTCTTGTATTTGTTTTTTTGCAATTATATTCTCTGTATACCTAGTTGTGTTTCAAGTTTAAGGGTTAAGGAGMACTRCATTTAGTTATGATTTGGTGGATAGGTTGAGAGAAAAAMACGCCACAACAACATATGGAAACAAAAATMTTCCCCTTGGTCAAAGAATTTACTTTGATACCACTTGTTATGATCCTCRTCACATAAATTGTTTACAAACTAGATATTCAATAAAACCCTTATACTTCATTAATAAAAAATCCTTGAGGTAGGGTAACATAATACAATGATCCTTTTATGGAAGGATCAACTCTTGTTCACTTGCCTCTTAGAGGGGGMACCCTCCAAACGAGATAGACTCCAATACATTATTATTTCAATACATGATCCATAAGGATGAATCCATCCTTATTTATAGATAGCTTGTAAATCCTAACCATAACTAAATGCTAACAACCTAGTGAGCTTTATTTAATGAGGCATTATTATATTTATTCAATACTAACTACCTAATGGGTTTTATTGAATAACAACTAACATTTTTGATATCGGATAAATTGGTAGGTGCAGACACTAACCGATCTCCCTAGATCCACCTAGATCTAGAATAAAACACACCAGAACATGACGCTTTCCTTAAGTTTTAAATATTGAATTTACTAACTAAAGAGGGATAGGTGACATACCATTTAAACGCCGCTTCCTCTCACTATCACCATCCTAGATCCATTCCAACACTCATACAATGATGATCCTACAAAAGAACGCAACCAACCAAAGTGATAGTAATAGCATAAACTCAATATAAACCTATGTATGTGATCAAGGAATCATACAATA
>SNQJ01S0017731.1:53224-73403 GCA_010110895.2 Picea sitchensis
CCATCTTAATTTTTTTGAAGCACACAAGGTCAAGATTAAGGATTTTGAGTGGACATCCCCCTAACCTTGTCTTTGTGGTTGAAATCTAAGGTTTATGAGTGGATAAAATCTAGGGTTTGACTTAGTTCCACTTGATCTTGTGCAAGATACTTTAGAAGAAGTAGGATGGCACCTAGGGTTGATGAGTGGATAAACTCTAAGGTTTTTTTTTAGAAGGTTTGACCTAGGATTATGATTGGATAATCGTAAGGTTTGATTTTCAAGTTTTCCTTCAGTCTTAGAATCTGTAACACCCTATTTCCCCCCAATCTATAATTATAACTACGACTTAATGTCGTCGTGAGTTATGACAAAGATATTTGTCTATTATAAGACTAGAACGCGTATGTTCAAACTATGTAAATATATTTTGTTAATGAAATCTTGTTGGAAAGATGACAGAAGGGTAGAGCACTGATACAAACCATGATACTAAGAGTGGAAATTAGTGAGGTGGAATGGATTACCTTACTTAAGAGCCATAGTTGCAATGGCCAAAAATCAAATTTGAATTTATTTTTGCCTCTCTTCTCATTTTCCCAAAATCAGTTAATGAAGGAGGTTGGTAGTTGGGTCTCCAACTACCCACAATGAAGGATGTATGGAAAAATGGCTGAGTAGATGAACAATATCAACCATTGGTACAATTAGTACCCACCTCATTTTCCCAGGATTGAACCACAAACTCCTCTGACACAAGGAAGAAAAATTGTGAACCTTTGGGAGAAGGAAGACATATTGAAGGGATTTCCGGCAGGAAAAAGATAGTTGGTGGTAGAGAGGTATGAGGAGAGAAGAGGAATACAGTGAATTAGGGAAGAAGTTAAAAACAATTGGAGTAGAGCTCGCTATTGAATTCTAAGTAAGGAAAACCCCAACCTGATCGAGAAGGAGGGATGCAAATTAATGCTTATTGGACATGAAAACCACATTGAGAGGGGAGGGAATTGAGAATAGTGTCAGTAGTGAAGAAACTCCCATGTGCCGATGTTATCTAATTGAGAAAGAAACATGGAAAACTCATGGAGACCTTGAATTGGTGGGTGAAAGAGGGTTCATGTTGTTGACTTCCTGTGAATGAGAGTGGCCTTCACACTCAACCCAACTTACCTTAAGAAACCTAAGATCCTTGGTGTTATCATGGTCTGGCACGAGGGTGGCCCGTCATAGAGAGACATAGTGAAATACAACCAATGGTTAGGTGGAAAATCGCTCACCCTCAATCAGTTGGTTGGGATAGAAGTTTGTAAACATATAAGTATTTACTTATGTTCTATATATTCAATTGTTTGAATAAACTATGCATGTTTTGCAATCATGAAATAACATGGATTCGTGAGAAGGATGGAATGAATATATGAATCTGGGATAATTTTCATGATTAGTTATTTTCCTTTGAATATATTCTCAGAAAGCCTATAATTCCTAGTATAAAACCCTGAGAATGGTTCAAAATTGTGTGGGGGTTCATTTACTCAGGAATGATCTTTCCCTTGAGTTTCCATTTCCTAAACTTGGTCTATGGCAAGACTATATATAGAGTTTTATCTATTCAACCCTTGAAATCCAATCACAGAGGATCCAAGCTATCATATTCTTCTTCTTCCCCTTTCTACCTATTAGCAGAATTCCCTAAGGCAAAAACCACAAAATATGGGATTGTTACGACCACTGATATATGGAGTTTATTTTTATAAAACTCCCGGATGTTGGAATCCCAATGAGCCTTGATGTGGAACCATGGTGGGGGAAACCTTGACCTCAGAATTGTTGGAGTTACTTCACACACACATAGGATTTATTTTTCCTAAGTTTTTTCCTTGTTTATTAGTCATAAATAGTCATTATCCAGTCTCCTATACTTTAGGGGAGAATATTCTCTTTCAGTTGACACTTGAGTTTGACTAGTTGAGTTGAGTTTAGATGCTCCATTGGTTTTGTCACCATGAAACATTGGGATCATCACCATGATAATTCTATCTTGCCTTGGTATCATCACTAGACTGGTGCATTACCATTGATTCCCTGAGTTAACTCCTCACTACTCTCTGTTCATTCAATTAACTGAAGACTAGTTGACTAGTTAACTCAACTAGGTGGCAGTTCACTCCCGTAACTGTACGAGAGGCTAGAATAGGTGGAAGTTCACTCCCATAACTGCTGGTGTGTGCCCATATCACTCTAGACCACCACTATGGCACATTGGTTCTCCTCCAATGCACACTCATTGAGTTATACATAGTATATCATGTGTAAATTATTCATTATTCATAACGGTTAATGATAATTATTTCATTCTTTCTTTCCTTCTTCTTCTTTCTCCAATTCTCTCTGCAAATGTGTGTATTATTGTTTAGCTAGATCTATTCTGTGTAGGTTCTACACATTTACATGGTATCAGAGCCGACAGACTGCTAAGCAAAAGATACACCAAAATTTTTTGCAGGTACAAAAGATTGAAGACAACGGAAAGATGGATTTCCAAAAAGAATTCATTCTTACACCTTACAACTATTTTGCATGGAAGGAGAAAAAAAACATACATATCCAAACCAGAGGGTTGTACAGGTTAAACTTGAATATAGATACAAAATTGACATAAGCCATAGAATAATCCAAGTATTTAAATCGCATGGATGAGGCACTTAGAACAATTTGCAGTCTTATTTCTCCCGATCTCCTTTTTCACATATTTTCCTGTAAGACTCCCAATGAATCCTGGACCACCTTGGAAGGGATATTTGGAAAAAAGGATGAGATGAGGGGACACATGTTGGAGGTGKATMTTCTCACATTGGATCCAAAAAGCTTCGACAATATCCAAGATTTCCTTACAAAAATCAAGGATTTACTGTCGCAACTCAAAGCTTGCGGGGTAGATAAATCGAAGGAGGAGAAACAAATGGTTCTCACCATTCTCTCCAATATTGGTCCTAAATTATCTGTATTCATATCTACATTCCATTCTATCATATTTTCCTCTGGAGCCACCTGGAAGATGCCTTCTCTTGAGGAATTTATCAAATCCCTGACACAAGAGAAAACCAAGCTCATCAACATGGGCACAATAAACGGCCCAAGGGTGGATGCACTCACTGTGCATGATGGCAGCCAAAATTATCAGAAATATAAAGATAAATATAAATGGAAATCTCATGCACATCCAAAGAAGGAAGGATACATAAAACCCTTCACCGATGCCTCCAGATCCAAAGGGGAAAATGGAAGAAAAGGGGAAAAATGCTCGTACTGTCACAAAGGATTCCACCCAGAATCCGCATGCATGAAAAATAAAATAGATCTGATGTCTCAAATACTTCAGCAAAACAACCTTGGAGATCACATCCCCAAGGGTTCCAATAAGAAGAAGCCAGAAGATCTGAATTCCAAGAAAAGAAATTCTAGCCATGCCTTGATTGCCATAAACTCCTCTCCCGATGCTTGGATCGTAGATTCAAGAGAATCACATCACATGGATGCCTCAAAATAAGAATATTATTATTTGGATGCATGCAAAGGTCCTCCTATTCTGATGGGGGACAACTCTTCTGTTGAATTCACTGACAAAGGAAGGATTGAACTCACCAATGGAAGCTTCGAGAATGTGCTGCACGTTCCCAAACTTCCTGTCAACCTTCTCTCTGTGTATCAGATGACGAATTATGGCACTAGAAATAAATTAATATTCACACCAAATGTTATGGACATCTACAACATGCAAACCAACACCAAGGTTGCAACCGGTGAGGTAAATCATCAGTCTAGATTGTATACATTTTCTGAATTCATTGAACCTAATTCATCTTTACTGCTTACTCATGCTGATGAAAGTAGTAGGATATGACATGAAAGTTTTGGAAATTTCAATTTCAGATACATGCAACAATTGAGCAAGCAAATATTGGTTGATGGTCTACCATACATCCATTTCTCCAAGGGAGTATGCGAGGGATGTGTTCTCGGGAAACACCCTCAAGAGAAATTCAACAAGGGGAAGTCTCAGAGAGCCTCCACACCTTTATATATGATCCACAATGACCTCATGGGTCCTTTTCCGCATCCATCGATCAACAAAGATAGGTTTTTTCTCATTTTTTTTGATGATTTCTCACATTTTATATGGATCTAATTTCTCAGGAAAAAATCCGAGGTCTTTCAACACCTCAAAGATTTCAAAGCCCTGGTTGAGACACAGTCTGAAAAGAAGATCAAATTCCTCTGAACTGATAATGGGGGAGAGTATGTAAATCATGAGATCCATAACCTTTTCCATGAGGCATGGATTCAGTTGTAGCATACAGTTCCCTACACTCCACAACAAAATGGAGTCGTTGAGTGGGAAAAACAGATCTCTAAAGGAGATGGCATCTTGCATGTTGCATGAAAAGTCACTAACACAAAGACTATGGTCCAAAGCACTTAATAGTGCAACATACATCCAAAACAAATCTCCCCATAGATCTGTCAAGGATAATACCCCCTACGAGGCTTGTAAGTGACCCACTTTCACATTTTTGGTTCACGTGCATGGACTCAGATTCCCTCTGAAAAGAGGAAGGCACTTGATCCACAAAGCACTAAGTGAATTTTTGTTGGATACCCCAATGGTGTGAATGGATATAATCTTATTGATGTTTCCTCGGACAGGCTCATCATTGAGCATAGTTTCCAATTCAAGGAAAGTGTCTTGCATGTACCTCACAGCCGCATGCATACACCTTCACTCTTCCACCTATATAAGATGATGAGCATGCACATGCCGACTCTTCTTCAGATGAGAGTTTTGATTCTAAGGACTCAGATGATTTAGATTCAGAGTCAGTACAGTTAGATGTAGAGTCAGATCATCCATATGTAGTTGCAGAGCGAGAGCAGAGGCCCAAGTGGGCACAAACTACTCTTCAGGATGCAGGGGATCTCATTGGTGATCCAACCGATACTAGGAGGAAACAATCAGATTTTGAGGAGCCTCCTGTTGCACTCAATACCAATGAACCATTTCCCTCTAGGAATATTTTCTTGGTCCAGTCTTCAGATCCACAATCTTATGGCGAGACTGCTGGAAATCCCTTCTGGGAATCCGCCATGCAGGAGGAGTACAACTCCCTCCTCGAGAACCAGACTTGGGATTTGTTTCCCCTTCCTTCTAGGAGGAAACTTGTCAGATGCAGATGAGTCTGTAGGACCAAGAGCAAAATGGATGGGCAAATTAGAAGATATAAATCCAGGCTTGTTGCCAAAGGATTTCAACAAGTTCATGGTATTGACTATGATGAGACCTTTTCTGTAATAGTGCATATGGATTCCATACGATTGACACTTTCCATTGTGACAACCAAGGGATGGGAAGTCCATCAGATGGATGTGAAGAGTGCATTTCTTCATGGTGATCTCTCTGAGGAGATCTACATGGAGCAGCCCCAGGGATTTATGTAGGACTCATATTTGGTCTGTCAACTAAAGAAGTCCCTTTATGGTCTCAAGTAGGCTCCGAGGGCATGGTTTTCCAATATGGACTCCTACTTGTTGTCACAAAACTTTGTACATTGTAAATCATACCCAAATGTGTACATGCTCAGGATGAATGATTCACTTCTACTTTTAGTTATGTATGTTGATGATTTGCTGATCACTGGGTGCTCAACTTCAACGATTGATGAAGTCAAGAGGATTCTATATGACAGGTTTTTGATGACATAAATGGGTCCGCTACACTTCTTCCTTGGACTCCAGATCAGTCAGGATGCATCGGGCATCAAACTGTCTCAGACCAAGTATGCACGAGATCTCCTTGAGAGATTTCACATGACATACTGCAAGTCTTCTCCGACTCCTTTCCTATAAGGAATCAAACTTGAGGATGGTGGAGAGAATCCACTGGTTGACAACACACTGCACATACAACTAGTGGGGATATTTTTGTATCTCACACATTCCAGACCAGACCTCTCCTATGCAAATGGTGTAGTTTCCAAGTTCATGTAGGAGCCGCATGTGCTACATTGGAAGGCTGCAAAGTGTATCCTTCGATACATACAAGGCACCATCACCTTTGGGATTCATTATGCAACATAATATACATTAGATCTCATCGGGTTTATTGATTCTGTCTAGGCTGGCGATAGCGCCGATCACAAGTCTACATCTGGTTACTCACTCAGTCTTGGTTTCAAGCCTATCCATTGTTTGAGCAAGAAGCAAGATGCCATTTCTCTATCTTCAGCCGAGGTAGAGTACAGAGGGGTAGTTAACATAACCATTCAGGGTATGTGGCTCCAACATTTTCTCACTGAGTTGGGCATTCAGTTTCATCGATCGATCGTCATCTGGTGTGACAACCAGAGCACTCTGAAGTTCTGCAGAGTTCCAGTTCAAAGGAAGTGGATGAAGCACATCAAGATCCACATGCACTAAATCTAGGACTTAGTACATGATGGGATCATCAACTTACAGTTCTATCCTTCAGCAGAACAGATGACAAACATCTGCACCGAGACCTTCACTGAGAAGAAGTTCCATTCTTTGCAAAGTCATCTTGGAGTGAAGGATACAGTTGCCTAGCAACTGTATTTCTTCTTTTTACATACATTGTACCTTGAGGGGGGGTTTTTCCCATGAGGTTTTCCCTCTTTCCTCACTTTACTTTAGTGTATCTTTTGTATTTGGATACCTAACATGGCCTCGTTGTCGGACCCATTCTTTATTTTCACCATAGTGATGTTCACGGGGGTGTTGGAGTTACTTCACACACACCTAGGATTTCTTTTTCCTTTTTTATTAGTCATAATTAGTCATTATCCAGTCTCCTATACTTTAGGGGAGAATATTCCACCTGGAGAATATTCTCTTTCAGTTGACACTTCAGTTTGACTAGTTGAGTTGAGTTTAGATCCTGCATTGGTTTTGTCACCATGAAACATTGTGATCATCACCATGATAATTCAACCTTGCCTTGGTATCATCACCAGACTAGCACATTACCCTTGATTCCCTGAGTTAACTCCTCACTACTCTCTATTAAGTTAGTTAACTAAAGACTAGTTGACTAGTTAACTCAACTAGGTGGGTTCACTCTCGTAACTGCCTGAGAGACTAGAATAGGTGGCAATTCACTCCCGTACCTGCTGGTGTGTGTCCAGATAAATCTAGACCACCACTATGGTTCGTTGTTTCTCCTCTAGTGCACACTCATTGAGTTATACAGAGTATATCATGTGTAAATGATTCATTATTCATAACAATTAATGATAATTCTTTCATTCTTTCTCTCATTCTTCTTTCTCCAATTCTCTCTGCAAATGTGTGTATTATTGTTAGCTAGATCTAGTCTGTGCAGGTTCAACACATTTACAAGAATTTGTAGCGCATTTACGTAGCTTGGAAAAGACCCAAATAAACCTTTGGTGCGAAACCTCAGATACATGATTGTTGAAAATATGGGATTTCTAAAAAGGGGACTTTTTACAAAGTCTGGATCCCATATACCCTGAATTTTGCAATAGATCCATGTGGATGGAACTGAGACCTCAGGAATGGACCCTGGCTAGCGGAAAAATGGATATCCAAGCTAGTAGACATCCAGGATTTCCAATAATTCGAACCTTTCCAAAAGCTTGGATGTCGGATGTTGGAACCATGCAAAAGGAGCCTTCAATTTGGGTAGCAGACATCCATAGAAACCCGTTAATCATAGTTTTGTAAAAATATGGATCTAGATACAAAAATGTGATGCAATGGAACACAAAGTTTAATGAAATCATGAAGTGGAGTCCACATGGTAGTGACATGGAGCCCACGTAGTTGGAATCACCATGGAGTTCATGTGGCATGCCACAAGGGAAGGTCATGGGATGGAGGCTGAATGGTGGAACCAGGAAGAAGAATCATGACCATCCAAAAATTTGAAAGTTCTTAAAATGCACCTTTAAAAAAAGTTGGGCTCCATATGCCACATCAATAGTGCTATGTCATGCCACGATAGCGTGCATGTGTCATACTACATTAGCAAGGTGACCATGCAAGCCTTCGTAGGACTATCTAAGAAACATAGGAAGCATATCTTGAGAAAGATGGATGAATGGGATCTCACCTTGGCAAAGCAACATATTGCAGAACCGAGAGGTAGAAACCAGACCATCCGAAATTCTGGAAATATGGAAAACCAATAATTCAACTTTTGGAAAAAGTTAGATAAGGGATGGAAAAATAGTGCGGTGGAACCCAGACTACCCGAAAATTTGAGATTTCTCAAAAAGGGCCTTTTGGTAAATGCCATATCTTGGATGTAGAACTATGATGCATAATGGAACCTTTAACTTGTGAAACAAATAGGTAGAGTAACCAAGTGGAGGATGATACATGGAAGAGGATAGGTGTTCTCTCATGAAAAGTTTGAGATGAAGGGATGGACCTATTATTGGTCGAGCAATTCTAATATTGAAAGGAAGAAGGACCGTTGATCACAATCGATCTTAGTCATCAAATATTTCAGTAAATCATTTTTGGGAAGACTCGATCAGGAAGATTTTTTTTAAAGTTAATAACTTGGCTTTTATGAAGAGGTGAGTTCAAAAGTGGTGATCTGATTAACTGGCATGTACCTTTAATCCCAATTTGGATATGGGACATTAGATTAGTTAGATCTTAGTCGTTATATTTTTTGGAGTCAAGAGACCCCATTAACTATCACGTGGATTAAAAAACCTACCTTGAATATGGGTCGTTGATCAACGCGTCTCTCAACCATTTGATCCAGTGGATGAGCATGTTGTTTCAGGAAATCCCATTTGAGAAATCACTTGCTGGAAGATATTTTTGGGAAGGATTCATTCGACAATATTTTATTGATAAGTGAGATGATAGAGAGAATTTGATAGCATTGTGGGCTCCGAGTTTCATAAGAACCATGAGAGTGGCAAGTTAACCATCACGATTGGGATTTTTCGAATTGATGAGAGCCTGATATCTTTGCACAATTCAGACTTTGGGAGAATTCGTGAGCATGCTAAGTTATCATCCTGATGGAAAATTTTTGATAGCCTTATAGGCTATAGACTTTGGGAAAACCCTGGGGTGCCATAAAACAACATCTCGATGGGATGAGTTCGACGACTTGTGTCCAATAGTTAACAACATGCTTAGGGTTGACAACCTTTGACCCTGAGAGATAGAGGAGGTCCATTTCAACTGGATGAGTGGAGTAAGTCCATGTGAATGCCACATGGGTATGATTATGTCACCTATGAGTAATTCCTAAGAAACGTGAAGAGGGAATATCTTTTATGTCCAGAGATCGCTATGAGCATGGTTATAGTCGTTGGAAATCTCTTGAGGAGTGGAATTGAAATCTGATCTCAAAATCAAATTTAGAGCGATGGTTAAGAAGATAAATTTTTAACACCCCACCATCCTAATGAAGCTTAAGGGGGTCAGGTTTGCTACAAGTGGTATTAGAGTAGTGGTTCAAACATTGGACCTAAATGGGATAGAGATCAACCACAAAGATGTATATGACAAAGGCTATGATGATCCCATTGAAAATTTTTGTGCATTACGATGTTACATAGTAGCTGCACAAGCTTCTTGAAAGGAAGTACTACATGTTCATTTTATAAATTTACAACAATTTTTTTTGTCTTTTACCTTGTGTGAACTAGAATGATTCCTACAGGAAATTTAATTATGCTAATTATCACTAACAACAAATTTTGAGTTTGAATGACATCATGAACAAAGTATTTATTTTGGGACTTTTTAAAGTCAACGAGAACCTTATAAAGGCCCAATAATTGTGTGCCTTTCAATTACATGATTAGCTAACAATGGATTGTTTTTTCAACACTTAGAAGACACAATGAAGTGAAGAAAGTGACAACAATAGATTGGTACAGTGCGGTATGGAAGAGAGCTCATGTATCATAGATGATGAATCATATGAGAGGAGGGCCATAGAAACTCCCCCAGACTTGGAAGAGATGGTGAGAAGTTTGAAGGCTGATTTTCAGAGCTATAGAGATGATAATGAGAAGCTCATTAAAACCCAAGAGAAACAAACATAACTGAATGCAATATTATTGTAAATCTTGCCTGAAATAAAAAATCATTTAAAACAAGGGCCATTTGCTATAAATGCAGGGAGATATTACTATGGGAAGCTACAAATTCCATTAGAAATCCAAAATCATGGGCCAACATTAAAAAACACAGAGAAAATTTCCCCAAAGAAAAGGCACATGGATGCCAAGAAGGGCCTAGCTAGTAACAAATTTTCAACATATTCCTCCAGTGAGAGGACCACTACTTTTGAAGGATTGTACAACAATGAGAATGGTTCAACTACTTGTAGGAAGAAAGGAAGAAACACTCCAAAATTTCCCCAACCGAGGAATTTAGAAAGGAAAAACTACCCACATTTGATGGAGAAGTCAAGAAAGGTGAAGAAGCAGAGGCATGGCTACTAGGACTAAATAAGTATTTTCTAGTGCACAATTACTCAGGAAACATGAAAACAAGAGTGGCCACTGTTAATTTAATTAGAGGGGATTCCATATGGTGGGAAGAACTTAAGAATGAAAAAGGGATCAATGAAAAGAATCTGACTTGGAAGCAATTTGAGAAATATTTCAGGAAGGCATATCTCTCAGAGAGATATTATAATGGAAAGATTATAGATTTCCATGAACACAAGTTGGGGCAACTCACCATGGATGAATATGTCAAAAGGTTCATAGAATGTTTGAGGTATGTATGATACATCCATGCATACATCAAATATGAGAAGGTAAAGATACAACAATTTCTTAGTGGATTGACACAATCATTTTAGGATAGAATTGAATTTGATGAACCCAATACACTTGATGATATGATATGAAAGGATAAGTATTGCTATGAAAAATCAAGGTATAGGAAGAAGCCTCACAAGGATTGGAAAAGGAAGGATAAGAATGGATTTAAGAAGAAGGTATTTAAGTCATCTCAGTATAAGAATCCAAGAAAGAGTACCCAACCTTGTTACCCTGCTAAAATCATGAATAAAAAAACTATCCTACTCAAAGTGGGAATAAGCCAACAAAAACCACAAAGGAGAAATCAAAAGAAAAAAAGAAAGGACTACTAAAATGCTGGGGTTGTGGAGAAGCACACTTGTTAAGAGACTTCCCTCATAGGAAGAATTTACAATGTCCAGGAGGCTACTAATGTTGATGATGTATCCATAAGTGTACCTCAAATATACATAGCTGTCAAGAATCACCAAGTAGACCACCATGCCTCAATAACGGAGATAGAAGGTATACATTCCAACTGCTCCACTTCAATTTTTATTGACCCTGGTTCTATCCTTAGTTATACTGCACTCCAATTTGTCGAGGCATGTGTTTTATAGAAATAAATCATGCAAAGTCATGGTTGGTTCAAATAAATACAATAACTAAGAGGAAAGTAACTGATGTAATAGAATCATGCCAGTTTGAGATGGATGGAATACACACCCAAGCAATACTAAATATACTAACATTAGGGTCATATGACATTTTTATCGACATGGAATGATTGGCAACACATAAATCTAAAATGGATTGTTTCAACAAGAGCTTGGAATGTGAAGATGATAAAGGAAATAAACAGATCTTACAAGGCATCTGGAAATCTACATTAGTAAGACAAAATTCAACATTACAACTAAAAAGACATTGTAGAATAGGATTCCCATTATATGTTATACATGTGATAGATTCAATAGAGGACAATTAGTTGAGAATTGAATACCATCCAGTGGTACATGAGTATAGAGATATATTCCCTGATGAAATACCAGGGTTGCCTCCCAAAAGAGATATTGATTTTTCCATGGAGCTTGTGCCAAGAGTAATGCTTGTGTCTAGAGTACCTTATAGAATGAGCACACATTTGAAAATGCAATTGAAGGAAATGTTAGATAAGGGATATATCGGACCCAGTGTGTCCCCATGGGGGGAACTAATTTTGTTTGTCAAGAAGAAGGATGGTACCCTCATGTCATGCATTGATTATAGACAACCGAACAAGATGACCATCAAGAATAAATATCCATTTCCTAGGATCAACAATCTTTTTGATCAGTTGAAAGGACCCACAATATTATCCAAGATAGATTTGAGATCTAGATATAATCAATTCAGGATCAAGGATGCAGACATTTATAAAACTACCTTTAGAAAAAGGTATGGACACAATGAGTTTGTAGTGGTTCCCTTTGGTCTTACCAATGCACCATTTACATTTATGTGCCTAATGAATAACATCCTTAGTAAGTACTTGAATACATTTCTTCTAGTTTTTATTGGTGATACCTTGATCTACTGAAATACTAAGGAAGAGAATGGGAGCACCTCAATATAGTATTGCAAGTATTGAGAAAGCACCAATTGTATGCTAAGTACAACAAATGTGATTTCTTCCAGAGACAAATCCATTACTTGGGTCATGTGATCTCGGAGGAAGGGGTTGCAGTAGATCCTGAGAAGATCAAGGAAATCATGGATTGGCCTGTTCCTTGGAATGTATATGAAGAGAGATCATTTATGGGATTGATTGGATACTACATAAGGTTTATCCAAGGATTTTTAAAAATTGGCCATCTGATCACTTCATTGCAAATAAAAGGAATGAAATTTTTATGGTCATAAGACCGTGAAGTAAGTTTCAAGCAACTTAAACATCTTCTAATAAATGCACCTTTCTTAAAGATTGTAGATCTAGAAAATTACTTCCTGGTGTGTACATATTTGCTTTCAAGTAAGGGCTCAATGGAGTCCTCGTGTAAGGAGGGCATGCAATCAGTTTTGAATGCAGGAAACTAAATGAGCATGGGAAATGTTATGTTACTCATGATCTAGAGTTTGCAGCTATTGTGCATGCCTTGAGATGTGGAGGCACTATTTTCTTGGGAGGAGGTTTGTGTTAATGAAAAATAATTGTGGGTTGAAGTAATTGTTTGATCAGCCTCACTTAAATGATAGAAAAGCCAAGTGGATGGCTCTCATTAATGAATTTGATTTTGAAATCCAACATATTAAGGGAAAATAAAATCGAGTGGCAGATGCACTCAATTGGAGGATGCAAAAAATACATCTAGTAATGAATAGTGTATGTGAGTATGATATAAAATAGAGGATTATAAATTCCCTATAGGGAGATAAACACTTCAATATAATGAAGGAAATATTACAGAAAGATCCTAAAGGGCAGAGGTACGAAGGGTATCACCTTACGGAGGATGATTTGCTGATATATAAAACCAATTGTATATACCTAATTCAACTAAACTAAATGATATCATAATGAATGAGTTCCATAATAGGAATTTATATGTAGGTTAACTAGGTTATAAAAAATGATAACAATGGTAAAGAAATGTTATTACTAGCCAAGGATGAAGAAATATATTGCATAATACATTTCCAAATTCCTAGAGTGTCGTCAGGTCAAGATTGAGCATACACATCCAACATGATTTTTGCAACCAATACAGATTCCATAATGGAAGTGGGAAGTCATATCTATGGAATTCATCACAGGATTGCCAAGGACGACCAAACAACATGATGTAATTATGGTTGTGGTGGATAAGTTGAGAAAGGCATCTCATTTCACTTCAGTGAAATCGACCTACAAAGCAATTGACATTGGAAATGTTTTTATGAAAGAGATTTTCATATTGCATGGCATGCCTAAGATGATCATATCAAACCAAGATGCCAAATTTATTTCAAAGTTTTGGAAAGGATTATTTGCATGATTTGGGACATGGTTTGCTTTCAACATTTCTTACCATCCTTAGTTGGATGGGAAAATAGAGAGGGAGGACAGAGTGATGTAGGACATGTTAAGAATGTATGCTATGCACCAACCTAGGAAGTGGGAATATTACTTACCCCTGGTGGAGTTTCCCTATAATAATGGATACCAAGAGTCACTGAAAATGAGTCCCTTTGAGGCCTTATATGGCATGAAATATAATATCCCAATCATATGGGATAATCTAGTGAAAAAATTACACTTGGACAAGACATGTTGAAGGAAATGGAACATGAAGCAACCAAGATCAAATATAATTTGAAGGTGGTTCAAGAGAGATAGAAGAGCTACGTTGACATGAAATGAACTCATAAGGAGTTCAAAGTGGGAGACCATGTTTATCTTAGAGTTAATCCTAAGAGAACTTCTCTCAAAATGGCAACTTGTGTTAAGTTAGTACCCCACTACCATGGGCCATTCGAAGTTATGGAAAGAGCGGGACCAATGGAATATAGGCTTGACTTGCCTCCTACTGTTAAAACACATCATGTATTCCATATATACTTACTTAATAAATATGTTCATGACTCTAATAATATTATGAAGAAATTGAGCATAAGAATATTAGGACAAAAAAATTGGCAGAGGCCTCAAGCCATAATTCTCAACATTGTATTCATATTAATGATTCAAATGTATAATACAATAACGAAACCACCTCAATTGTTCTCACATAGACACCTCATCATGAGATAAGGTAGGAAGAGACAATATAAGAATCTATAAACATACTTAGGATAACAACTATATCCTAGTATGTAAAATATACAAAGGTGGTATACTAAGACTTAATGATTGTATATGAGAAAGAGGCTAACATTCCCCCCCTCAATCATAAGTCCAAACAAAAACATCAACAAAGTAGGTGCATAAGTTGGTATATCTCCATATCTTCATGTTGAAACTCCTGAGCTGAGATACAATGAAGAAATGCCTGAAAAACCGCCAAATATGGATGCTGAGAAATCTGAAAAATCCCACTATGTAAACATGTGAGTCTGAATGCCAAAAATTTGTTCACTAATGTGAACTCCAACATGATGAGAGAAAACAAAGAGAAGTGAATCAACTGCAAGTCTGCCACATCCCTGAAAAATTCCTGACAACTAAATCAATGCCAAGCTGCAATGCAGAAGGATTCATCTGTCCTCTACTAGGTCTAATGACCATCTAGGTGAACCAAATGTACACATCATCGCTCTCAAAATCAACATCCCTGTGTATTATTCAATATAGAACCATCATTCTGCCAAAGTCTCTCATCTGCAGACTACAGTTGCCCATTTGGAAAATTTCATGCCCATCTAGCATACTTGATGTTTTTTTTTGTCGAAACTTTCGGTCTAACAATCATCTTCAATATCATCAATTCCATAATCAATTCCCCCCTTTGTCAGCTGAAAGGAGAGACCAAAATTGGTTTCATGAACCATCGTCACTGAAATTTTTAACTCCCCCCCTTAAGGTGCATGAGATTTTCATCATTGTACTCCCTCCTTATATGCTCAAGAGAGTACCATACTTGTTCCATTTGAGTACAAAACAAAGTGGGCATGCGAAAAAAAATGCATGTTATCTCATCTTGTGAGGGCCATGCTCGAAATCTATGCCATAAGGGGACCACTTATGTGAGGTACAAAAATGTTATGTGCTACAAGATTGGCCTTTACTTGAGATTAAATTTGTTAGCGTCGGAAGTCACTCTTGGATTTCTTGCAGGAGCAGAGCCCAACACCCATTAGTTTAATGTCACAGTTTGTTTATAAAAGGATGATCAAATGGAGATAAAGACTCGAGGAGCTATCACTCTAACTCAGGGACTGGGTCTAGCATGTATGGGACAAAGGAGGTCTCGATCTAACTTCAGCCAGTGGGTTGATTAAAAGATGAGCAGGTGGAAGACTTAGTGAGGAAGGTGAACAAACAACTTTAGGCAACAGGCTTCCAGCAGTTTGTAGAGGAAAGACTCTGAATGCAAGATCCTCTTGGTGCAGGGTCTCAAGAAACTGAAAGGGGACTTGACTGGACCCTCCAATTCCAAGTCTCTCAGCGCTGAGAAAATCATAAGAACTGATTAGAAACGACGTAACCATTACAGTGATCCAACCTACATCATCCTATAATAGCTACAGCTCGACTGGATCCTCCAATTCTGAGTTGTTCTAACACAGTGTAACAAAGACGTAAAAAGAAACTGGCATTCATAAGACAATAAGTCTCAAAAGTTCATACATAACCAGAGTATCAGTGCTTCATTAAAGCTTTACAATTGGGAGCTCTTCTCAACGATTGATAGATACAAAAATGGTGAAAACGCCTTCATATACTCAAACAACAACAACAACAGAATCGAGACGTTGCATTAAAAGCTTTGCGTTTGCATGGCTTCTGACAGTCAACACCTGCAGTCTCTGAATGATCGTGCAACTTATGGCAGATGCAATCGAACTCCTGACAGTTCCATAGGCGAATCGATGTGCCTTTAATTCGTTGCCGAGCTTTCCCATTATGGCGGAGGCGATGTCTAACCACCACCAACTACTTCAATAACTGCTTCATTGGGATTGAGGATGGCCCGACCAACTCGACACTTCTACGACGTGTAAGACCCTTCACGCTGCCGCCTGGATCAGCTGATCGACCCGATGGATAGGAGGGGAGGCTAGTGCGAGGGATGGGGCGTATAACAGGAGTGGTGGCACCAAAACCATGAGGGTGTGACAAGGAGTGACGAGGCATGAGAAGGACGACAGAGGAAGACACATGATGGAAGAAAACAAGCAGAGGGAGCAGGAGATGAGATATAATGGGCTTGCTTTTGGCGGGAGGCTGACGTGGAAAGGAGCGGGATACGTGGTGGATGGTGAGATGGGGGAAAATACCACACGGACGGAAAGGGGCTCATGCTAGCTAAAAGCAAAGCAGCTGAGAAGGATGAGACCGTCCGAGTGCCGTTGATCCGGGCACACAGATCTTGGCTGTCGGAAAGATGTATGCCTGATTCTGGACCCCTCCCCTCCGCTTAAAGGTAGAAGGGTGGGGGGGGTCCAGAATCACCTCGCGTGCCGTTGATCTGGGCACCATGATCTCGACCGTTGAAGAGGTGCACCCCCGATTCCAGACCCCCCCCCTTCGCTTAAAGGTAGAAAGGCGGGGGGGGCTCCGGAATTTGATGCGCGCCGTCGATCTAGGCACACGAAATCCTGCCGTCCAGAATTGACTGTCTCTTAGCACATGCGCATTTTGCACCCTGGACTTAGGGAAAGTGGGTTTTTACCCCACTCCTTGGTGTTTTACCCCCCACTACAAGAAATATCACTAACATTTGGCTCCATGGGGGATAGATTCGTCCCTGTGATGTTCTAAGGACTCTTTTGCAGATTCAGTGCCTTGCTGTTGGGCTATGGAGTCTTTTATTAAGCTAAAAATAAAAACAATATTTACAAAAACAAAAGAGCCACCCGCGGCTCATAAAAAACAATTTTTCAAGAAATGCCCATTCACTGGGCCATTAAAAACTTCTTTTCCTTCCAGATCCTGCAACCTGTAAGTGTTGTTTGAAAATACTTCAAGGATCTTGAAAGGCCCAAACCAGAGGGCATCAGACTTACTGTGCTTGCCCCTGTCCTGCCTGGGTGCATCCCATTTGAGCACCAGGTCACCCTGCTCGAATTCTTTCTTTCTGCTCTTTCTGTCAAAAGCCTGCTTGATCTTCTGCTGATGGTCGTAGGCCCTGTCCAAGACCTGCTCTCTAATCTGTTGTACTTCTACCATCTGATGAATCCTTCTGACCATATTGTCAGGCTCTCCTTCAAGGTCCTGGAGGAATTTTGCCACAGATAAAGCGAGCTGAGTGGGGAAAACAACCTCTGTTCCATAAACAAGTTGGAAGGGTGAGATGCCCAGGGACTTCTTTGTTGTTACCCGATCAAACCATAGAGCAAATTTGAGCTTTGAATCCCAGGCCCTTTTATTATCTTCCAATAATTTCTTAATGAGCTTGACTAGGCTTTTATTGGAAGATTCTGCCAGTCCATTCCCCTGAGGATAATATGGAGTAGAATGAATCAGTGAAATTTCAAACTGTTCACAGAACTTGACCAGAGGCTCAGACCTGAAGGGGGTGGCGTTATTAGTGACAATTCTGCTAGGACAACCAAATTTGGCTACGATATCCTTCATGAAGCTGATAATTACTTTGTGGGAAGTGCTCCTGGTGGGGACAACCTCTATCCATTTGGTGAAATAGTCTGTCGCAGTGAGGATCCACCTGTGCTGGCCACTTAAGGGAGGATGAATCTCTCCAATGAAGTCCAATCCCCACTGCTGAAAGGGTGCTGAAACCACTACAGGCTTTAATGGTAGAGATTTGAGCTGCTGCTTTCCTGAGAACTTTTGGCATTTGATGCAAGCTCTGATCTCTCTACAGACATCAGGGAATAAAGTGGGCCAGTAATACCCAACTTGGAGGATCTTATGGGATGTGGTCTTCCAGAAATGATGACCCCCACAAAGGCCACTGTGAAAATCAAATATAACCTGCTGGGCTTCTTGTGGGCCCAGGCATCTTAAAAATACCCCTAAAGGGTCCTTCCAGTACAAGGTTTGGTCAATGAGGAAATATTTGACCACCTTGAACTTTAGAGCTCTTGCCTTGCATCTTTCCATTCCATCAGGGGGCCTCAGTTATTTCAGAAAATACAAGATATCCTTGTACCAGGGGCATGCTGCTAGTGATAAATCATCTTGGGAACCCTTGTTGGATGACTCGGCTTGTTCATTGACGAAGTTAATCCCCAAAGCTTTGCAATTAGACTCAACCAGTAATCTGGCTAAACCTTGCCCCTTTATCAATTTGGTGGGCTTAATCTCCAGATCAAATTCCAGGATCCTGGCAATCCATTTACCTCTCCTTCCATCTATGTTAGGTTGTATAAGAATGTCCTTCACAGAGGCTGAAGGAACATATGCAGTGACCCTTGAGTGCAAGACATAAACTCTGAAAGCTTTGAGAGCTTTCACCAAGGCATAAGCCTGCTTTTCCATGATCTCGTACTGGAGTTCTGCATCTCTCAATGCTTTGCTAAAGAAGGCAATAAGTTGCTCTCGCCCTTGATCATTTTTCTGCAACAAGACTGCTGCTACTGTATCACAAGAAGCAAAAGAAAAAATCAGGAAATCTTTAGAATAATCATGACTGATTAGCACAGGTGCCTCAATCAATGCTCTCTTTATTTGGGCGAAAGATTCCCAAGGTTCAGTAGTCCATTTCACTTCATTTCCCTTCTTGAGCATGGCTGTGATGTGTTTCACCAACTCAGCAAAATTAGAGACAAATCCCCTCAGAAAATTTATCTTCCCCAGAAAGGCCTGAACTTCCTTCTTAGATCTGGGAAGTGATAGGGTATGAAGTGCTTCCACCCTGCTAGGGTCAATCCTTACTCCCTCTGCTGACACTATATGGCCTAATAGCTCCCCTTCTTTCATAGAAAACAAAGATTTCTTGGGGTTCAGGGATAGGACAAACCTCCGACACTTCAGGAAAACTTTCTTCAAGTGGCAGCAGTGCTCCTTGTCTGTCCTGGAGAAGACCGTGATGTCATCCAGATAAATTACCACAAACTGGTCCTTCTCTCCGATGAAGGCTATGTCCATGGCTCGCTGAAATGTTTCTCCTACATTCATCAATCCAAAGGGCATTTTGGCATACATGAATGTGCCCCAAGGAGTGGTGAAGGCTGTTTTTTCCCTATCCTCAGGCATGACTGATATCTGATTGTAACCAGAGAAGCCATCAATCATGGATATTCTAGATGCGCTAGTGACCTTCTGCAATATGTGTTCCATGTTGGGTAGGGGATAATTGTCTTTCCTTGAGCTTCTGTTCAGGTTCCTGAAATCAACACAGAGTCTGATTTCCCCACTCTTCTTTCTTACTGGAACCAAATTGGCTACCCAATCGGACTATCTCAAGGGGACAATGATTTGGGCATCCAGCAACTTCTTCACCTCTTTCTCCATGACAGGTAGCAACATGGGGTTTATCTGTCTCAACTTCTGCTTGAATGGCTTAGCCTCTTCTTTCAGTGGGATCTTATGCTCAATGACCGATGTGTCATACGTCTTGAGGTCTTCGTAGGTCCATGCAAACACATCAACGAACTCTCTCAGCAACTCGGTATATTCAAACCTCTACTCCTTGGTCAAACTCTTTGACAACTTGACAAACTTAGGCTCCTCTAGTGTGCCAATGTTGCACTCAGCTGTGTCAGCATCATCACCTGAAACTCTCCCCTTTACT
>SNQJ01S0017732.1:28655-44814 GCA_010110895.2 Picea sitchensis
AGGAAATGATATGTTGATGCTCCCAGAGATATATTTCAAGCCAAAAAACTATTCAATTGCGGGACTATTGTCCTATTCTCTAGATATACGATTAACATCTTAGGGAATGAGGACCAGAACTCCCACCGGTGCAAGGCATATTTATACTAGTCATATCCTTCCACCCAGAATGGACTAATTTGGGCCTCTAGAATTTCACGTGCAACCTGTGTCCCTAAAGTTTTCGACCATGGAGAGGTGGTTTCTTGGTGTGTCCTAACTTTCAGTTAAAGTCTTCCATTTTCCCTGCAACATTTTTCGTCTTCTTCCTCACGGGAAGCTTCTAAGAACTATCAATTTTACCACAGGATGATCCATTGAGGAGAAAACTACAAGGATTTCCTAAAAACAAAGGCATGGTAATCAATTTTGTATGCATGTTGAAGAGCATCTTGATGGGTCTTGCATGTTGTGGATCCCATGCCTATGTTTGTGGAAGATACGTTCAATGTTTTGGCCCAAAGAACTGGGTCCAATTTCTAAGGATAGATGTACAGTGCTCAATGTTCTTTTTTTTTAATGGATTTGCTATTAAAAATATTTGCCTTGGAGTCTTGGTTGCTGCTTCTTTTCTGGATTCAATGCTTCTTCTCATTGGCATGGTTTAGTAGTCTCGTAGTTATTCGATATTGTATTTGCTTAGGTAATTTGTTCTAAAATGGAGCATATAACAATTATATGACAATGTACTGTGTCGATCCATCGGGATTTTATGCAAACAAAAAATGAATTACACACAGTTTCAAACCAACTTTCAATTCTATTCGCAATGCAGATAGAACATAGTAATACCAAATCACAATGTTGCAGAAAGATCGTCATTCTTGTTTCTAGACATGAAATTATTAATATTTAATGCTAAAAACCCATAATGGAATAAGTTTAATACTTAAGTTAATATGTTTTAGTCATGGAAGAATGTATCAAGAACACACTTACACCCACAAGTTGCAATAAAATCTAATCTTCAATAAAGCATTTGCTGACAATTACTAGAAAATGATGGTTTTGCAACAATGTGGCTTGTTTGAAACCAATTCGCACTTGCAAAAATTTCCCTCCAACTTTATATTTTCCCACTCTTTTATCCCCTGTAGTTTCTCTTTCTGTTTACTTAATCATTTTTTTTCTGAAAATGCCTTGCCGTGCGGGTTGGCAGATTCACGTGTTTCGACCGAGAGCTTCCCCTTTGTCTAAATTGCACTTTCCATTGTTCTGTGACCTGCAAATATCACTTTGGCTTCTGCGATATGCATATTTACTTCTGGACTCCCACATCATCCCCTCCTCCGTGTTACACATTTTTCACCGAAATGTTCCGATACATATAATTTTACACTTGGGGCCTTACGGCTCCTCGGGAATCCGTCACCCTAGTTTGAAGCTCATCCGACCATTTTCCACACTTGAAAATTTCTTGACATCTCTTTGGAGGATCGTCGAGTTCATGGGTTCAGGAAATTTCAAATTTTTATATGTTGTTTCTTGTGCCCATTACCTTCAGATTTCTTTCCAAGTATATGCAATATGTATACAACTTATCCAGCAACAAACAGAAAAGATCTTTCCAGGAAATGGAATATCTATTGCATATTTGAATATATTGGGCCTTCTTTTCCCTCTTTTATACTTGACCAAATTATTGTTTATTTTTCCTCTCTACTCTCTCTTTCTCTTTACTTATTTGTTTTTTCGAAAATGCGACTTCGACCAACCAGTAGCCATTCGATGCCTAGGCACTTTTCAGATCACAAATTCTCGGACACCCGGGCTCTATATTGAACTTCCATTGTTTCGTCGCCTACAAACGACACCCAAACCTCCACCATGGGTTTCAAAATAGGCTGACAACAGTTCCCTCATGTATGGATACCTCATTCCATACTTAGCCACATTTTGGATCGCGGGTTCTCAGGTTGGCAGGCTCAAAATTGGGCCTCTATTGTTTCGTGTCCTACAAGTAGCACCCAGAGTTTCGCGATATACAAATTGAGATGCGGACTTGCAAGCTGGCTGGCTCAACATTGCACTTCTATTGTTATGTGTCCTCCAAACAACACTCGAAGTTCTGCGATATAAAAATTGACAAACGGACTCCAGGGCTGGCAGTCTCAAGATTGTGATTGTTTACAGATGAAAAAGTGCTAAAATGAGCCACATACTATATTTGCATCATAGAGGTTATATTAAAGGGCAAAGAATGTCCTCTATAGTTTTTTTTCCTACAAACAACACCTAGAGTTCCGCGCTATACAAATTGAGAGGCAGACTTGCAGGCTGGCTGGCTAAAAAATTGCAATTCTATTGTTCCATGTCCTGCAAATAACACTCGGAGTTTCGTGATATAAAAATTGGCAAATGAAGCATACAACCTAGAACCAAGCAAACTCACAGATCATATTCCTAGTCACTTTTTTTTGTGCCCACCACCTTTCCACTTCTTTCCAAGTATATATCTTGGCAGGAAATGGGATATCTATTATAGATGTGAATATATTAGCCCTTCTTTTCCATCTTCTATTCTTAGCCAAATATTTGTTTCTCTTTTCCAAGAACTTTATCTTTCTCATCACTTATTCATTTTTTTGAAAATGTCTAGCTGCACGGGTAGGTGGACTTGTGAGTTCACATTTGCACTCGTTCTCTTATATCACAACACCGACCGACCACTTCCCCATTCCATACCCAGTCACTTCTTCAACTGCGGATTCTCGGTAGGAAGGCTCTAGATTGGACTTCTATTGTTCGATGACCTACAAACAATACCATGAATTCCGTGATATACAAATTTACAATTGGACTCAGATAATATTGTCTTTCGTATTACAGTCTACCTATGATACACTCTTCCATGGTACACATTTTGCACTGAAAACTTCCAATACATAAAATTTAACTGTCGGGTCCTCACGTCTTTTGTGGAACTATTGTCACCCCATTTTGAAACTCATTTACCCGTTTTCCATACTTCTCCCTTTCTTCAATTTTATTTTGCAGATCATCAAGTTGGCGGGTTCAAGAAACATCCAATTCCTAATCGTTATTTCCTGTTCCCGCACCCTTTTGCAATTAGAAATTACCAATTATATATAAGATATTATTTATAAGTATGCAATTAGAAAGCATTAATTCTAAACTAGGATTTGAGGAAATCTCCCATTAATATGCATAAAACCAAAATTTTTGAATGGTTATATTATCCCTTCCGACTGTTAATTTCAAACATCGTGGAATGTCATTTTCACATCGTCGGGTTGGTTCGTTCAAGAAATATTAAATCCTCGATTCTGAAAAAGAGTCCGACCGACCATTTCCCTATTCCATACTTAGCCACTTTCCGGAAATCCGCAAATATACAAATCGTCCACTGAATTGCCCCATCATGCTCTCTTTCGTTTTACATGTTTTGCAGTCAAAAATTCTGATACATAAAATTTGACCATGGGACACTCACCTCTCTTGAGTATTCCCCATAACCCTATTTTGAATCTCATCTGACAACTTTTCGGACCTTTCCATTCATTACTTTCTCTCCCTTGTCTCCGTGACCTTTGCACTTGTCTATAATAAAAAAATGTTTATATATATATATATATATATAGTACATTTTGCACTAAAAACTTCTAAGACATAAAATTTGACCATCAGGTCCTCACATATCCTGTGGAACTATTGTCACCCCATTTTGAAGCGTATCCATCCGCTTTCCATACTTCACCATTTCTTCAAATTTCTTCCACGGATCGTTGGGTTTGCGGGTTCAAGAAATATCCAATTCCTAATCGTTGTTTCCTGTGCCTGCGCCCTTTTGCAATTAGCAATTACCAATTATATATAAGATTTTATTTCTAAATATGCAATTAGAAAGCATTAATGCTAAACCGGGATTTGAGGAAATATCCCATTAATACGCATAAAACCAATTTTTTTGGCTGGTTATATTATCCCTTCCGAGTGTTAATTTCAAACATCATGGAATGTCAGTTGCGCGTCGTCGGGTTGGTCCATTCACGAAATCTTCAATATTTGATTCTGAAAACAAGTCTGACCGACCATTTCCCTATTTCATACTTAGCCACTTTCTCAGAATTCCGCAAATATACAAACCGACCACTGAACTCCCCCATCATGATCTCTTATGTCTTACACGTTTTACAGTAAAAAAATATGATACATAAAATTTGACCGTGGAACACTCGCCTCTCCTGAGTATCCCCCGTAACCCTATTTTGAATACTGTCCAACCACGTTTCAGACCTTGCCATTCATTCCTTGCTCTCCCCCCGTCTCCATGACCTTTGCACTTGTCTATAATAAAAAAAATGTTTTAATATATTTATATATCTTGTTTCTAAATATGCAATTAGTGACATTTAATTTTAAAATCTCATCGTGCAGGCACTGTATAGATTGTCATTGATGGGCGAAAGGCTCGAGGATATCTATTAATATGCATTAAACCAATATTTGCAGAGGGTTATATTATCCCATCCGAGTGTTGATTTCAAAATCATGAAATGTTGTTCACACGTCGTCGGCTTGGCACGTTCACGAAACCTCCAATCCTTAATTGCTCTTTGTCATACCTGCCACCTTCGCACTTCTAAATATGCAATAAACAAGCTTTGCTACTAACATATCATCATGCACCACCCATACAAATTGTCATTAATTAGCGAAAGGCTCGAGGAGCTTTCCCATTCATAAGAATTTAACCAAGATTTTGTGGAGAGTTATATTATTGGCTCCGACTATTCATTTCAATCATCGTCTGGAGAAAACCAACTTTCTCATAAACCTATGGCATCAGCTTGACAACATTTCTATGGAGATACAGTGATCATCTTCGGGTGCGAGGACCTGAACTTCCAGTGGTCCAGGGCATATTCTTATTACTCAACCCCTACTGCCTAGAATGAAGTAATTTGGACCTCCAGAATTGCTCGTGCAGGTTGTGTCCCTGAATTTTTTGACTGTAAGGATATGGTCTCTTGGTGCACCGATAAATTTATTTCAGACAAAAGAATTATTCCACTATGGGACCACTCTTCTGTTTCTTTGTCACCTCAGGTCTTCCGCCAGATGATAATATTGTCGGAGCCAACATTGGCATTCAAAGGAGAATATTCCAAACAGTTCCTAGTAAAGAATAATAATGGGTTGGACCTCTTGCCCCATTTATTGGAAGACCCGATTGTAGTTCCTGAAGATATCACAAGATTGCAGGTTAGTTCACTTACAAATCCATTCTGCGAAATTCCATGGATGTTTACAAGAATAACGGGACAGGAGTCCACAATAACTATTTCCCATATGGCTCTTTATATTTTTTATTTTACAGTCAAGGAACAAGACACTTTTGATTGGGGCAAGTTAATTTCCCATGAAATTTGTTCTCAATTGTCAAGCTTCAAAAGGGAAAAGAAATTTTATATTTCATCCTACTTTGTTTTTGCGATAGCACATTGCTTTCAGTTTCTAGAACTGTCTCTGTCCAAGAATATCAACTGGTAATTCAACCCAGTAATGTTTTGGTACCAAGCCTTGTGGAAGCACAATGCCTCCCACTATTTTTATGAGGTTTTTAATGGCTTCGTATCTATTTTCAAAGTTTTTGTTTTAGGAGAAGATGCTCCCCGCATATCTGAACAGGAAACCATTTTTTTGGACAAGAAGGGGACACTTGAACAATTGGATAATTACACTGTGATAAGGATTTTTTGCTCCAAGGAAAAACCCTACTCTCCTTCCATGTCACATTACGAACAAAATGTTTGTCACATAAGTAGCACAGAAATAAAACTACTAGTTTCATCTATTCCAAAAGAAGAGAAAAAAACAATTCATTCCTATGCCTTGGAAAGTCGGGGACTTCATGTTGAAGAATGTAAAAAAAATTGATGAATTCGAAGTGCATTCTAGAAACTTGAACCTGAGATATGCTGAAATCCTAAGAGGGTTCGACCCCGATAAATTTTTTCTACAATATTTACAAACATTTGGCTTCGACAATTTTTTTTTCAAAGAACACCTGACCGAAAACAGAGATACTGGTGACAACACTCCTGCTTCTGATGTCGACGACCTAGACACATTGCAAAGAAACACTAAATTGTACATGCAACAGGGAAAAGGCCCCGGTGACAAGGGTGTTCAATCAACAAATAACACTCCCAAAAGTACGACATCCTGGAGCATCGCTCCAACGGCCCACCACAACAACAAAGAAACTCAGATTTCTTCAAATGGAAGACGAGATAACAACCCTCCTCACTCTCAAATTGATAGTTCTCACAAGATTCCAGTAGACAAGAAGAGAAAAAAAAATGTGGGACAGGCGGAAGAGCTTGAAATTCAGAGTGAGAACATGGAACTTGAGCTTGATCTGGATAGCGCACTCTGCTACCTTGATCAACCTAGAGATGACATCTAGTATAGTTGTCCAATTGACATATCTGATACCAAATTTTTTTATGAAGATGAATCCTTTGTGTTCAAGAGCATTGTTTTTGATAGCCAGTCCAAAAAAATGATTATTGAAAAAAAAAATGTAAAAAATAAGAAAGGAAAATCTCGTTCAGAGGTTAACCTTGCGAACATGAGGTTGTTCCAAATCTGTCAACTTCACATAGAGAGCAGTGATGCACTTCATGAGTCAATTGGAGGCATCGAGGATGAGAATGCCAGACTGAAGGATCGGGTCAAGGAATTGGAAGAGGTTTTTATTCCTATGCCATTGCTTGCCAATCCTTTGGCAATAGACATGCCTGCCACCCCTGCAGCCAAGTTAAAAGGATCCTCCAGCCTCGTCGCATCTTGTAGAGGATATGTGGAGAATAATATCAAGAAAATAATGGAACTAGTTACTGAGGCATGGGAAACATCACAAACCATGACTTCCCTTGGAACCAGGGCACATAATTTGATCAAACATTTGCAGGGGAAGTTAAAAGATGAAGAACATTTCTATTTAAATGCAGTCCTTCCTTTTGGCACCATTGTCAACAACATGACAGAAACAAGAAGAAGACAACAAGATCTTCCATCCAAAAACTGGATCAGTCAATTAAATGCATGCTGGAAAGAAAAAGTGAAGAACCTGCATCTCATTGTCCACTCATGTGAACAAGCCATATCAAATAAAGACAAATTATTCACAAGGTTTTCCAGGATAAACTTAGCCAAAAGGACCAACGACTTCCAAGACCCCAACTTAATCGTCAACTCCTTGCCCTTTATTAGGCATGACTTCGATAAAAAAGTTGATATGTTTAAGGCGTTGTCTTTGGAAAATTTTTACAACATCCTTGAATATGGTCAAGATCACATAGAGGACTGGATAGTTGACTATTCAGTACAAAATGAGGAAATTGATCAGGCTCTGTGTAATCTTTCTATCGACTTTGAGGAATTAGAAAAAAATAAATTCAACATAAAATTCGGAATGAGATCAATGTCACCCCAATGAGAAGCTACATTGAATAATGGCTAGAAAGGGAATTGAAGCACGTTGCCGATGAAAGGAAGCAGGAAGTTTCCACAATTCCAGCATTCGTCGACGACATCAATGAAAAGGCATCCGCAAGAAAATAGCAAAAGGGGTCATATGTACCATCAATGTAAGTCTACTGATCACATCCTGCTTTGTTTATCAACCTAGTTATTCCACTTTTTTAAATAGAAATGTCTAGCCAAAGACTGATATCTTTCAATTTATTTATTTTTCAGGTATTACACTCTACCATCACCCACTTCTTCCTTCTACAATCCTGTTTCTTGTACATATTTCTCTTATGGTCCGCGGGAGCCCCAATCCCAGTTTATATGACAAATGCATCGAAATTTCTAGGAATATGTAACAAACTTTTATTTTTGATATATTTCAAATAAAATTGTTTTTTATCCCCTTTTATATTTATGTCCTCATACATTTTTATCTTTCACCAGTCTATATGACAAATGCTTTTAAATTTCCATGAACTTGTAACTTATTTAATATATTTCAAACTAAACTTTTTTTTTATCTCCTTTCATATTTGTGTCGTCATAAATTTTTATCTTCCACTATGCACAAATTGTATTTTGTTATATACTTTCAAAAAATAAATGGGGCTCTAGAGGCCACATGTCATTTACTGCATGGATACCACTTGTTCTTCATGATACTTTCCACATCTCCGCTGCAGTTTCCATCTTCCTCTGCTACTTTTTCCTATCCCAATTCAACCTGATAGGGACTACGCTGCCACACAACCTTGTTAACTTAAGAATCTAGTTTTTCATTCAGTTAGAAAGTCACCACATAACCATGCAAAAAATTAATCCTATAACAAAAGGAATCATGTTCATAATCTAGTAGTCCTTTTATCTATGATTATTGCACTCTAGTGTAAATTGATTAAGAAAACCTTACTCAAATATCTATAAATGTTGAATTAGGTATGAGACAATACCTTTTAAGTTGGTGTTCTCTAATTTATTAAGGTATTGTGCAGTATTGTCAGTAAAATATTTTTTTTTTTTTAATTTTGCATAGAGGGAAGAGAAATACTAAATAACAAGCATATTCACACCATAACCAATTTAAATGTTATGTTACTAAGAGGTACTACTCCCTTATAACTACCCATTAACATAAAAATCATGATATATTAGATATAAATTTAGAATTATATATATTTAATTACAATAGTGACATGATGAAATAATAACTATTTTTCATAGTTAAGTGTTTTCTTATTAGTCCCTGCCTCGTGCGAGGGACTATAGCAACAGCCTCGCGGTCAACTCTTGTTGACCGCTTATTACATGGTGCTTCATGTTGCATTAATTGTTAATTATTTAGTGCATTTTATAGAAAACTTAAATTGTATCATAAGGTTATTATTAATATATCTATTATTATTTATTAGTATTAAGTACTATTGAAATTTGTGAGAAGCGAGCTCTGCAAACTAGGGTTTAGAAAGCTTGGAAGCGATCTGCAGCACCCTAGCTGTGGCCCCGAGGGGGCTCATGATTCGCACGGAGGGGGAGCTGCAAGGCGCCTCCTATAGCCATGTCACAGCAAATGACGAGGCCGCTGAACGGCTGAAGAGGCCGACCTTTGAAACACCACCAGACCTACGCGCGGAGCTTTTGGAGGACGGGATTTGCAAAGACAAAGAAATGGAGATCGACCCCGAGAAGGAGAACACCCCTAGCTGCGCCTCGACTCCGTGGCTGCCTGGAAAATGCATTCCGCGGGCGCCGCAAGCACCGAAATATGTAGTCAACTCGCCAAGAATAGAGGTGCAGAAGCAGTATATGAAGGACCATGCCCTGGTGGGAAAATTCCTGGGGCTTTGGCCTTCGGAAAGAGATCTGATCAAATGGATTCAGTATTGGTGGAAGCTGAGAGGGCATTATGACCTGCAACTTGGATCCAAGGGTTTTTTTACCATTATCCTCCATAACCTAGAGGATCGCAATCACATCTTTGATGGAGGGCCATACTTCTACAACTCGGCAGGACTTTTCTTAAGGTTCTGGACTGAGAATTTCAGCCCTGAGAAGGAAGATTTTGCCCATGCACCAGTTTGGCTTAGGTTATATTCCCTACCCCGGGAGTTCTGGTTAGAGGAATTCTTAGCAGGCATAGGAAACACTATTGGCATCTATGTCAAATCATCCGAAGCCACTAAGCAACGGCGCTACACCTCTTATGCCCGAATATGCATGTATCTGAACATAGCCAAGCCACTTCCCGGCACCATCACACTGGAATATCACGACGAAGACTGGTCTCAAACCATCGACTATGAGCATATTCCCTTCCGGTGCAGGAAATGCCATGAGCATGGCCACCTCTTTCGAGACTGCCCACTCAACGCTACGCCGAAGGAAGGGAACCCAGAGAGCGGCAAGGACAAGGACGGCTTCATGCAACCAACGGGGAAAAGACGTCAAGGGGGACGGAAGCAGCCAGCCCAGGTAAGTAAAGATCCATCCACTAGCAATAAGTTTGACATCTTGCAAAACCAACCGGAAAATCCTCTTAACCCTAAACACCCCTTAGCACCTCCACCGAACAATGCTGCTCAAATCATCAGCCAAGGAACAGATCAACCAATCAAGGGAAAGGAACTGGATCCCCCTCTTCCTACTTCCGCCCCTAACCAGCAAGAGACCGACGATGGGGAGGCGGACATGGATCTTGAAGAGCATGACCTAGCTGGAGTAGATCTAGAACACTTGGAGCACGCATACAGGCAGCAAAAACTCTACACTATACCCAGAGACCAGCTGAGGAAGGTTCACAAAGTATTCCTCAACTCCTCAACAGGCTCCTCTGCTCGAGCCAACAAAATTCTAGGGATCCAGGGCGGTCAATCAAAAAACCCAGCCAAAACCCAGAAAGATGAAAATAAAAGAGGCCGCAAATCAACCAACAAGCTCATTCAGGAAATAGGGAATTTCATGGTGAATTCAGGACAAATCAACCTGATCTTGGATAGCTTCCCTCCTCTCCCCAATCCCCAGTCATCATGAAGATAATCACATGGAATATCAGAGGCCTGAATGGACGCAGCAAACAAAAACTGCTGCGGGATCTGATAATAGCAGAAAAGCCAGACATCTTACTTCTACAGGAAACAAAATGCACCTCAGAGGACATGGACAAACTACTACCTTACTGTTGGAAACAGGGGAAGGCAGTATCAATACATGCCACAGGAACAGCAGGAGGGATAGCTATCCTGTGGAACACCACCACTGTAATATTGGACAATTTCATCACCACCAAGTGGTCCATCATGGCTGATTACAGTCTTATAGGATCAAACAAGCCTGTACACCTGACCAATGTTTATGGCCCGGCCAGCCCCCGGGACAAGCAGGAATTCCTCCGAAGCCTGAGATATGTGGACAATCTAGCGTAGCACAAAAACAAGCTCATCGGTGGCGACTTCAACATTATTCGCAGCCTGGAGGAGAAAAGAGGAGGCTCCAGGCGCCTAGATCGGGACTCTGAAGACTTCAACACTCTCATAGACGAGCTTCAATTCATTGACCTAGGCACGGACAACGGCTTGTATACTTGGACAAACTGCCGAACTGGCATCCACCAAATAGCCTGTAAACTAGACCGATTCCTGACTTCTGAATCTCTCATGATGGAAGGCATTGTAACAGAATCGACTATCTTAAATACCTCTGGATCAGATCATTGGCCAGTGCAATTAAGGATGGACATCCCAGCCACCCCAGGGAAGAAACCCTTCAGGTTTGATAAATTTTGGTTAGACCACCCAGATTTCAAAGAAAATATCCAAACCTGGTGGAGGGAGGCCGAAGTTCCTCGTGGATCCAAAATGTATCGATTCCAGCAAAAGCTAAAAAACCTCAAGCAGACACTCAAAGCCTGGAATCAAAGCACTTTCGACAACATATTTGATGCTAAAAAACAGCTGCGGGTACAATTGGAAGAGATTCAACAGCAGATCAGACTTCATGGAATTACAAATGAACTTAAAACCCAGGAAGCAGCATTGAATCAGCAGCTCGAGATTAGGAAAAAGCAAGAGGAGATATTATGGAAGAAGAAATCGCGAGTGCAATGGCTAAGGGAAGGGGAGAGAAACACTAAATTATTTCATCGAACCGTCATCCAAAGGCGGCACATCAATAGGATCACCCATCTCCAGTCAGAGGAAGGGGTCACTATACACTCTCATGAGGATATGGAAAATACTTTGACAGATTACTTTCAAACTCTCCTCACCGAACCCAGGACAGATAGGCATGAGGCCATCAGGAAAATCACACGGCATGTACCATCTCTCGTCACCCCGGAGCAAAATGCGGCCCTACTGCGCCCAATTACCATAGAAGAAGTGGACCAAGCGCTACAGGAAACTCCCAAGGACAAGGCTCCAGGCCCTGATGGCTTCACAAGCGACTTCTTCCATCATTGCTGGCCGCTGATCAGAACCGAAGTCTGGGAAATCTTAGAGGACTCTCGGGCCTCTGGGCAAATTCTACGGGCTCTCAACGCCACCTTCATAGCCCTCATACCCAAAGAAGGAAGCGCCCATCAGCCCAAGCAGTTTAGACCAATAGCTCTTTGCAACGTCATCTACAAGCTTCTAACCAAGGTCATAGCCCGACAATTCAAGCCCATCCTACCTACCATCATCTCCCCGGAGCAATCAGGCTACGTGGAGGGAAGACAAATCCTGGACAGCATCATTCTTTCCCATGAGGTGATCCACTCTCTGCAAAAGACCAAAACCCCAGGTATGCTCCTCAAATTAGACCTCTCTAAAGCTTTTGATAAAATCAGCTGGGACTATATGCAGGCAATGCTCCTCGCTTTTGGCTTCAATCAAACCTGGGTTTCTTGGATTGTAAATCTAACCTCTTCATCCTTCTTTTCTATCCTTATTAATGGCGTTCCGTCGAAGCCCTTCTCCCCTACGAGAGGGATAAGGCAAGGAGATCCCCTTTCAGCGTTCCTGTTTATTATCTTAGCCGAAGGTCTCAGCAGATCCATTCATGCTTCCATCGAATCCAAACTTTTGACAGGTCTTCCCCTGCATGGCATCTCCCCGCCCATCTCGCACAACCAATTTGTTGATGACACCCTCTTGATGGGCAGCCCCACTGTCCGGGAAGCTAGCTCCCTCCTGGATATCCTACGAACTTTTGTGGATGCCTCGGGACTGGAATGCAACAAGGAGAAGTCCCAAATCTTCTTCTTCAACACCCCTCCCCCGATCCAGCGTCATCTCTCTGGCCTCCTTGGTTTCAACAAAATCTCCCTTCCGTCCAAATACTTGGGCATCCCCTTAATTGGAAATGCCCATCGGAACTCCTCTTGGGAACACCTCCTCTCTTCTTTTTCCAAAAAACTCTCCTCCTGGACCTATCGAGCGCTTAATCTCCCCAGTCGCCTCATCCTTCTCCGCGCAGTCCTCCAAGCCCTTCCTCTTTATACCTTCTCAGCGTTAGCTGCCCCGAGAACCATCCTCACCACTATCAAAAGTCTTCAAAGAAACTTTATATGGCAGGGCCTCAACACTAGAAAGAAAATAGCGTTGGTAAGTTGGGACAAAATCTGTCGGCCCAAGGAGCAAGGAGGCTTGGGCTTAAGAGATCCCTTTATCATGAACAAGGTACTAAGTGCCAAACTCTGGTGGCGATGGTTAAAAATCCCTGGGGACCTCTGGGCTCGGCTTTGGAGAAAGAAATACGCTCCCAGCGTGGCAGAAAAGCATCTCGTCTGTTGGAATGAGGATAGCCCAGGTTCTCTAATATGGATGGCAACCAAACAAAACCGACAGTTGGTGACTGCCCACGCCTTATGGGAAATAAGAGATGGGAAAACAACTCTCTTCTGGAAGGATTCTTGGCAGCAATGGCCGATTTTGGGCAAGGAGGACTGGGCCCCTATCATTAGCAACCCAACCACCAGGGCGGGCTTGACAAAGGTCACCGATTACTGGCAGTTCACCCCCCCAGGGAATCCGTGGCGCCAATGGATTCTGGACAGAGACAGCCTTGGCTTGGGAGCAGACGTGGATTTGACTCAGTGGCAGGGAGAGATGGCAAAGCGGAAAGTTCCAAGAAATGCAGGGGAGGATATATTAATATGGGGACACAAACCACAAGGCACCTTCACCACAAAGGAGGCGTACCAGCTCAAGGCCCCTCTAGACGCTCACCCCAACACGAAACAGTGGCACAAGCTTTGGGATCTCAGGCACTGGCCAAAAATCACCCTCTTCCTATGGCTCGTAAGCCACTCAAGTATCCTAACCTGGGACAATTTGGCAAGAAGAGGCTTTGAGGGCCCATCGATATGTCTACTTTGTGGGGAAGTAGAGGAAACCATGAATCACCTTCTCAACTCCTGCCCCTACACCGCTCAAATTTGGGACCAGGCGGCCCTCATCATGCGCACCTCCGACCGCTATCGGAACAACATACTGACCACGATTACAGAATGGAGGGACAGAACTTTCGACTCCCCCATCCTCAACCGAGTATGGCAATTACTACCAGGCTTCATCCTATGGAAAACCTGGAAAGAAAGAAACCGAAGGCTCTTCAAAGGAAGGTCCCTACCCTGGCAACATTGCTGGCACCAGTGCTGCAGGAATATCGAGGAAACTCTGCTTCTTCAAGAGTGGTCGGAACAAGACATGAATTGCAGCCCTGCTGAAATGCACATACTTCATCACTGGGTGCCACCCTCCTCTACCACGGCCCCTCCTCGCTGTCCCCTGCCCACTTCCCCCGGCAGTCCCTCAGTCTGGTCCCCCCCCCCCAGAAGGTTTCATCAAACTCAATTTTGATGGGGCTTCCAAAGGAAATCCAGGCCCTGCTGGGTATGGAATCGTCTTTCGTGATCATCAGGGAAACGTCCTTCTTATCAGTGCGGGCCCCCTAGGACACTCCACAAACAATGCAGCAGAATTGTGGGGTCTAACCAGAGGATTGCAACTAGCCAGTGAAAATAATTTCACCCAACTAATTGTGGAGGGCGATTCTCAAATCATCATCAACTTGCTACGGAGAATTTTGAATGGAGCCAATCCCGAATGCATATCGCCCAGTTGGAGACTCTTGCATGGACTGCAGACTATCTTGGACTAGCTTCACCCAAACCTGACCCTCATCCCAGCTCATGTCAGATGGAAGGCGAACCAAGTAGCATATGATTTAGCCAATATGGGCATCAATCGGGGCGAGCCTGGATTCACCTGTAACTCGGCCCTTGAACCTGATCATCCTCTACTCCAGCATTGCATACACAAAGCCAAAGCAACGGATGCTTCCCCGGATGGGGTGTCATTGACCGCTAGCTGGCGGAGGCAGACGCAAGGTGGAAGCCAACGAGGCATGGAGCCATGTGACGGGCCCGTGCCTCCGTCCGCCACCCTCCGGGACCTTTAATGCTGATTAATGTCGATGGGAAGGCACCATTACTGCCCTCGACCTCCTCGTTATACCATGGCAAGGGCGATCGTTTACACTGTTACACTGTTTGATTTTGGTTTTCGCTGCTGGTTAGTTGAGCTCCTCTCTCCGCGTCCATGGCCACCTTCTGAGGGCGCAGACTAGTCCCTGGAGGCTCCCAACCGCGGTCATCTCTGCACATCCACAATGCCTAAGCATAAGCGGCGCCTAAGAGGAAAACCACAGTGGGGATCTCCATGGAGACCTCGGAGCCCTTCTCTCTCACTGCGTGATGAGTCTATCCCTGCGCCTAGCCGTCCTTCCCCGGAGGCGGAGCCCAGCCATACTCCTCCGACTCAGTTAATTGCAAACTTCAGTCTTATGGACCTGATTTTACGGTCGCCTTGCTCTTCGCTGCCCTTCATATTGGCTCCTCCCGGAACAACACAGTATTCCTCTCAGTCCTCGGCCCTCCCTCGCACCTTAGATGCAGCGCCACCACCTCTGAGGCGGGATTTTGCAAGCGATGGAACACCCTCTGTGGACGCAGCAACGAGTAACTTGGTCGCGGATAAGTTGGCCAATATTTACGACCTTGTTTTCGAGCTAAGGCAGGGCGTTGAAGACTTGCAGTTCAGGGTGCAGCTGTCGAATGAGAAGGCCACCCTTTTCCTCCAAATCCTCTCCTCGCTGCACGAGGCCTTCCTCTCGACCCCGACAACTACCACCCCCGAGAAGGCCCCTGATACTGAGCACGGGGCAAAGGAGCATACGCAAGGAAGCACCCACAGCGGAGAGGTCATGATGCAGTCTGAAGAACAGCACAGGAAGGAAAGGAAGCATCGCGAGCTCGAGATCAAGCCTGAGATGCAGGACACTGTTCGCAACTGCCCGAGCATTGAACCCACAATGCAGGATACAGTGCACTGGGGAGATGGTACGCCGATCATTGAGGAGGAGCCTGGACCCGAGGATCTCCAAGGCACCTGGCCAGGGACGGAGAGGAGGCATAGCGAGACCGAGATCAACCACCTGAGCATCGCAGCCACAGCGCAGTTTGAAGTAAATTGGGGAGGTGGCACGCCAATCATCGAAGAAGAGCCTGGGCACGAGGATCTACAAGGCACCTGGCCAGGCTACGTGGCCACCACCTAGGTTATGTGTCACTTTCTGTTAA
>SNQJ01S0017732.1:44824-70417 GCA_010110895.2 Picea sitchensis
CTTATGTTGGGAACCATGGATATCAGAAAACGGTGGCAGTAGTTACAAGCCAATACTTTTGGCCAAGTATGAAGAAGTAAATTGCAAAATACATCACTAGATGTATGGAGTGTCAGAAGGTCAAGGCTGAGCATAGGCAACCAGTAGAGTTGCTACAGCCATTGCCCATTCCTGAGTGGAAGTGGGAAGTGGTGACGATGGATTTTGTCACAGGATTACCTAGAACAAATAAGCAACATGATTCCATCATGGTGGTGGTGGATAAGCTTACGACAACTACCCATTTTATTCCATTGAAGACCACTCAGAAGGTAGTTAATTTTGTCGATATGTATATGAGAGAAGGGGTTATTCCATTGAAGACCAAGACAATTGTGTCTGACAGAGACCCGAAATTTACCTCAAAGTTATGGAAGGGGTTATTCAAAGGGTTTGGGAAAAATCTGAACTTCAACACTGCTTATCATCCTGAGTCTGATGGGAAGACAGAGAGGGTAAACCAAGTGATAGAAGATATTCTAAGGATGTATGTGACGGAAAAACCATCTAAATGGGAAGACTACCTACACTTGGTAGAATTTGCCTAAAACAATGGGTATCAAGCATCACTGAAGATGAGCTCGTTTGAAGCACTTTATGACAGAAATTGAAACACCCTAGTAAGCTGGGATAACCCAGCTGATAGGGTAGTGGTTGGACCAGAGTTATTCAAGGAAATGGAAGAGAAAATGCTAAAAATTAAGAAGAATTTAAAGGTTGCCCAAGACAGGTAGAAAAATTATGCTGATAAGAACATAACCCACGAGGAGTTTAAATTGGGTGACCATGTTTTCTTGAAAGTGAAAGCCAACAGAAGTTCCCTAAAGCTGTGAAACTATTCTAAGTTGGCAACCATACATTGTGGACCATTTGAAATCCTAGAAATGATTGGACCAGTTGCATATATGATTACATTGCCTGCATCCATGACTGTACATAATGTGTTTCATGTTTCATTACTTAAGAAATATATACCTGATCCTAATCATGTGATTGATTAGAATGTGATTCAGGTGGAGCAAGAAGGCGTCTTCTAGGTGCGCCCGGTGCGCATATTGGACCAGAAGAGAAAACAACTCTGGAATCGAGCCATAGTGCTTGTAAAGGTACAATGGACCTGGTACATTCCTGAGGATGAGACATGGGAGCGTGAGGATGCTATGTGGGCAGAATACCCGCATATTTTTTAGGATTTTTAAAATCTTGTTGATGTTGTGTAAGTAAGTTGCATTGAGGACAGTGCAAAAATAAGGGGAGGGGATTGTAATATCCCCAAGGACGAGCCACAGTTATATTTATAAATTGTAACATGTGTGTAGTCTGGTGAGCCGGGAAATTATAAGATGATAGGCCTATGTATTATTAGGTCGGAGAGCCTAGGTGTTAAAGGCCAGAAGCCTGTTTTTGTACATGTAACTATGCATATCAGTAATATAAAAACATCGTTGCATGTAGACCGACCATGAAGAAAGAGTGATGGGGGACTAAGCTTCCACTAGGCTGGGTAAGCGAGAGGGGGATGAGAGTTTGGAAAGAGGGGCTAAGCCTAAGAGCTTAAGTCCAAGAGAATAATAATAATTTATTATTATTCCAAAATATGATTAAAGGGATATGTCTTATCCTGAGTTCCGGGAAAGGGAACAAATGCTAAATGGAGTGCATGCAGCTCTAGGAAGACAAGTGTCGACCTGGGCACATGCAGTTAAAATTGAAGAGTCATCTCGTGTTGGGGGTTCACTCCCCATTCTTTTGTCCTCCATCTGACCCGTTTGGCCTCTGCGATCGACCTATGCATACCCACACACTTCTGAGAAACCACTCACTGGGGGAAAGCCGACATGTGTTATCCTGTGAAACCAACATGTCTGCATGGACCAAAACCGAGTTCGTACCTTAACCGTTTTTGGGTTGCTGCCTTTTCTTGAGCCATATTGAACCATCGTTGTTGTCCTCATTTTTTTACTGGAACTGAGTGGAAGCATGGTTGAAGAGGCGGGTTGTCAGGCCTGTGGTTGAAGAGACGTGTTGTCAGAGCCGTGGTTGAAGAGGCAGGTTGTCAGGCCTGCGAGAAACTCTCCTCGAGTGAGAGAGTTGTTGGGAAGTGATTTTCTTCTAGAGAGAGTCCATCACCAGCTATGGAGCTCTAAGAATTCCTGATCTGGCCTGTTGTTGAGACCCTGAAAGGGAAAATGGAGCAACCGATGGACTATGGAACAATGAAGGTGCATATTTCTGGGGTGGAACAAGCATGTAGAGAATGAGAGTTCGTGAGTAGTGGACGTAAGAAGGCTCCTGGAGAGAATCCTTCCAGTTGCACTATGCAATTTCATGTGACCTCATCCTAGTCTAGGATTCCCTTGCTCTGGGTGGAGCTTAGTCCCAGCTCGGGGGTGACCCACTGCTAAGCGTGATGAGCAGCATTGCCTAAGGTTGGGAAGTTCGTGGAAGGTCTGCATGCAGTTGGTGGTTTTACTCCAGTTAAAAGATAAGTATCATTTTCGTGCTTAATTATATATGTTATGCATGTCTGTAATTCTTGAAGGTTATCATGTATTATGTTACATGTATGAATTATTGTTAATTCCAATTAAGTTTGTATGGCAACAACAACTCTGTGTTTTTTTATTTAAATTCGTCAAATATGAATGTTATATATATATATGTGTGTGTGTGTGTGTGTGTGTGTGTATGTTTCGCAATGGCGTTGCCTGGCCTATTGATGGCCATGGACGTTACAAATTGGTATCAGAGCTAGTATGTTTGAGACAAGGTGTTTTGGTAGCATTACTCGACAGTGGTGTTGTTGGCCGGGGGTATGTTACAAATTGGTATCAGAGCTAAGTGAAGTGTCATAGTAGTGGCGTTTCCCGACCTGTTGGTGGCTGGGGACATTACAATTCATCTGTTGGATTACTGAGAGGGGGGGTGAATCAGTAATAGAGAAATTTAATCCCTTTTAACCATATAATGCCAAGTGTTATATCAATGAAGCATTATCATCAAGTAACTCTGAGTAAATAAGCAATGAACAAATGAACAATCATACCCGCGATTACACGGTGTTTTGCGTGGAGACCCAAATCGGGAGAGAAAACCACATAATGTTTTTTCTTATGTCTTGAAGAATTACATTCATTGAGACACCAACTTCTTTGGTTCTCCAGCTCTAGTTGGAAGGAGGATACAACCCCTAGTTTCTCATGCTACAGCCCGAGGGAAGCTCGACTCCCCAGATTCTCTGCGGCTACAACCAAAGGAGTCTACAACCCCCAATGTTCTCATTCTAGCCCAGGAAGGTGTCTACAACCCCCTGTCCTTGCCCGTCCTGCCACCATGAAGTAAAATTAGAATAATGGAACCACTGTCACACTATGTTGTGAGATTTTGCGTTGTAAACCTATACCCGATAAATCCCCAGACCATGCATCAACCATGCATCAGCATATACCTCAATCGCTAATCAACGTACCGCCAAACAAGTGCATCAACCATGCTGCTTACGTAATCAACACGTACCATAAAAGTGCATCCAACCATGCGAAGTATATACCAATGGTAATGTCAACTACTCATCAACTTCATGACTCATCAATATGTACCAACCTCATCAACTATACACCTCATGTATGTCGCCAACTCATCAACTTCGCCATGCCAACCATATGCTCAACATGTACCACAACCAAAGCCCTCATCAATTTCATCATCCAAATCTGATTTGTAGCTCTGTAATAGACCTGGTGTATATGATCACATTCACCAAACCTTCCTTAACTTTAAAAACAAAGAGAATAGCATTTTCATCAAACTTTTCTTTAGTCTCCCATGCCTAGTTTTGGTTAGTCCAACCTTCTTGGAGTAACCATAACTTTGAACCTGTAGTGTATAGAGATCTAAAACTGATATACAATGTTCCTTAGTGTTTTTTATGCAATTCCTCCAAGTTTCATTACTTGGAACCTCTGAGAAAATAGAATTATAGCAAAATGACATACCTTACTGAATAAACTGATACATAGAGAGAGACCTTGTAGAGTGCCCCACACAAAATGTTTAATGAATTGATCTAAATATATTACACAAAATACTAAAGACTATACCTAACCAACACATTTGGTCTCCTTTGAATTTGGATCACATTATGAAGAAGTTATGACATTTTTACCCGAAACACGATTTGACTAGTTTAGGGACTGCGCTCTAATTGTTTTCCATGGTGTATATCCAAAACTGCGACGACCCACAAGCTAAATTTTTTTACACCATGGATACTTGGATATGTTTTTTCTCACTTGCACAACAATTTTACTATGAATCATTATATAAAATTTATGGCGAAAATGGTGAGATGACTTGTAAAATAACATACCTTAGAAAGCACCATCAAAGAATTTATCCTTCTTTGCATTTTGACCTTCTTTCTTTACTTTCCTCAGAATTTTGACTTAGATATCCTTGGTTACCTCAGACACATATAAATATTCAATATGCTCAAGTTTAATTTAAATGAGAGAGCCTTGCCTCCTGTTATACTCTCAAGTAGCTTCCTTAAAAACATCTTCTAGGTCCCACTTGGCCCACTTTCCTTATTTTAGGGTTAGGTTCATAATTTCCTCCATTAAATTTATTATTGAAATAATTTATTTTGTATTCACTTGAATTATAATACACCCATCCCACTTCACTTTATTATTTTACCTTTTAAAATCTCTTAAAACCACTTTGATACTTTGACCTTTTTGGGGGCTTTTTAGATGACATATGAGGTCCTCTAACTTAAGGCCATAACTCTCTCAAGTCCCAGTGAGGAGTTATGTGACATTCACCACATACACACCAGAAATAGCATGACATGTACTATCCATATAGAATAGTATTATCTAAAATATATTATAATTCATGTTACCCATCAAACAAGCGTGGGTCCATTACTCAAACACAGGGTCTCCAACTTCTCATGGCCATATTTGTATACAGCAGTGAGTTTATGTGACATTCCACATACCACGAAAATGACATGAAAAGAACTATCCATATAGGATATTATTTTCCCTGAAAAATTCACTTTCCTTTATCTCATTATTCCACAATTAAGCATGGTTCTCTTACTCACAAAAGCGTCTTCAGGTGAGACTTCACCATAAAAGGGGGACCACTTTGGAGTTCATCCATGTTTACTTCTTATCAACCATGACAAAACAATAATGAGTCATATTTACATCAAACAATATTGGATTCCATTACCCAAACCTTTTTTTTTTTTTTTTTGTGGGGCTTTCTTCAAGGGTTTGTTATCAATGACAACCAACCTTAATCGCTTTCATCACGGGTGTTGAAGAAATATTGCAAATACACACTACAAAATTATTCTTGGGAGATGCAGAAAACATCAAAATAACATGTTGCATTTGTAATTAGATCCTCAAGTAATCGAGTCCAATGAACATTCATCTGGATGTTGAAGAAAAATTTTAGACACAAATGAGATGTTTTCGTTTCCCGCTAAAGCTTGATATGTTTTGTTTTGTTTTCTTCAACGATTATGCAAACAATGCATTGTCCTCATTAGAGTAAAATTTGTTGTGTATCAGTAGGTACTAACATGTAGACATTGCTTACATTTTTGTAGGTATGCTTCATGCGACAATTCTACTAACCCTAATAAGCATCTTGTAACAAAGGTTGCCCTGGTGTACAATGCGCGGTTGTTATTATTTGCTTGCGGTTCAAGTGGCAGTATTGAGGGAATGTCCATATATATAGCGACATTTTTCACTACATCACAAACAATCAATCATATCATCACTTATCAAATCCTTAAGAAAGAGAAGAAGGAGGAGAGTTGCATTTTACTTTGCTCTGAGGGCTCAAAGAGAGTCCGATGCAGCATTCCTTTTGCAACCAAAACACCTTCCAACCTAGAAATGTGAGCATAAAATTAATACAACTGAATAATATAATACAGTACTTTTAGCGAAACAAAAAAGCCCATGAGAAATTTGGTGAAGGCTATTTGTAAAAGAAAAGTGAGGACATTTCTGTAGATGTATACGCACATCAGTTGTAGAGCTAGTTAGTTTCTTCAAATCATGTATTATGTCTGCTCTCAACTTTGTTACAAATGTTGCTTCAGTTGTGTGAAAGATCTTTTCTCTAACATTCATTTTCTTTGTTATATTTTTTAGAGCATAAGTGGAAATTGTCCTTTATGCAATTATTGTTCTATTGACGGGAAAAAAATTGAATAGGTATTGAACAATTGCATCTGCAACGTAGGTAATGCAATATTTGTGTAACTTACTCAAGATACATGCACATGCGAAAATAAAGGACAAAATTGGATATGGAGAGCGGTACCATTGCTTATGTCGTTTTCCGACTCTCCATATTTTATATGGAGAATGTTCTAGGAGCCAACTTTTCTGTGATTGTGACAAGCATTGCCAATGGTTCAGGTGGGTAAATATCATTGCTCACGTGCAAGATGAAAGTTTGATAGTTAGATGCAGGGCGAATGATACGAGACAAACAACAAGAATTTTTTCCATAGTACTTGTTTCATTGAGAGAAATAATACGATCGCAATCACCCGCGATTAGAGTATATTGTTTTGGGCAATATGGTAAAATTTGTAATGGATATCCCATTGCACGGCAATATTTTTTGCATGTTTTACGGACAAGTTGTCAGGAATAGTCAATGTGATTGTCATCATGGCCTCCTTATCTATCAGCCATTTTACATAATGGATCTAGTTTTTGTTTTACGTGGTAAGTAGGTGCTATAGAGGACCATTATGTCCCCGATGAACACTTGTCAAGTTCGGTGGTTGTTCAAACCCTCTATTGATAGTACTTTGGTGTTTGAAGTCTAGACACGGTGACAATTTTTGAACAAGAAAACTAAAGTGAATGGTAGTATGCATTATTTTTTGTGTTCTTTTTTTACGGCATAAATCTACAAGTAGAGCGCATAACCCGATGAACACTATGGAGCTAGAGTTTTGCAACCACAACTCTTATTCTGGAACTTCAGCTATGTTCTACGTCTCGCTTGTACTTGTTGATACTTCTTGTGAGCTGAAAACCATGTATTGTAGATGACATCAACATATTCACCATGCCATAGATGAATAAATAGTTAGGGATATATTTGTTTGGTAGACATACTAGGAACATAATGTATGCATCTTTACCTTTGGCCTTGTCGATCTATTGATATGCAGGATGATTGGTATCATGTCCATGTCACTAATCCAACTTTTTTTGATGCAAGCATGTACAGATGAACATCAGAAGGCCTAAACAAGCATATGCATTGTATATTGTCCATAATAGTTCTTAATGTCACATGCAGGGTGGAAGGAGATGGAATATGAAATATGTTGTCAAGGGATACTCGAAACATGAGGACCCAAGGGTCCAATTGTATGCCTCACGATTTTTCTTTGGAAAAATAAGTACATAGAATAAAGTGATGATGGCGAGAGACACGGCTTGACAATCTATGTATATCCTTGAACCACCGAGCCGGAGGAGAAATCTTGGTGCGCTAACAGCACCCTGTCGAAAAAAGTGGATAGAGGTATGAATAAGGTAGAAGTGTGATGACCATAAATGTGAGCAGGTGGGTTGCAACCCTTTAAGGCATTTTAGGAAAGACCACTAAAGCGAGCAATTAGAAAGCAAAGGGATAATAGAAAATGGAAAAATAGAAATGGGGAGGGAACAAAGGCCCATTATTGCCAAACCATCGTTTTCTAGTCCAATATCACTTATACCCGCCTTCTTTGTATATTTAATTTACTAGCGGGTTGGTATACCTTTTGAAGATTGTACCACAAAACCCTCTATTGTTGCATAAAAGAATTCATCTTCTTGTCCAGCCAACTTGTTTCTTTCAAGGTAGAACGTTGAATATACAATGGACATGAAGGCAAGAGTGGTATAAAGACGGACATGTAAGAAAAAAAGAAAAAAGCAGTTCTATTTATTTCAATGTAACAACAAGCGAATATGATTCACATGAGAGAATAAGAAGATACATTAGTATATCATGAGAAAAAAAAAAAGGTGCGCAAAACAGAACAACCTGATAAATACCGCAGTTGATAGAAGTAAATCTTGTTTCTTTGGAATATGAAATAAAGTCACGGTATCCACCTCACATATCATACCGTCTACGACCGGCGCCAAAGAGTCCGCCGTCCTCTCGACCATTTTGTTTGCTTAAATGTAGCAATCTTGAAGGGAAAATAGCGGACATGAATGAAGTTACTATGCAAGAAGACATGTAATGAAGATAGAAGTTATTATGTAGGAAGATACAAAATATCTACATACAATAAACTAGGTGAAGACATATACATACAATAAGTAGAAATAAAAACAACGTAATATGAAATACTTGATTTTAAACATGTACCTTTGTATATCCTCTTCCACTTGCTTCTGATGAAGACTTACGTGGATTTTCTCGACTATTTTGTTTGTTTGTATGTGGGAACGCACAAAATATAATAAACATGAATGGAAGCTGGCATGCAAGGGAGAACAAGTAATATGTACATCGATAAAATGAGATTTCGATGAATAGAATAAAGATAGGCAAAAGAAACATGAACCTTTTCTTTTCTCCATCCATGGTTGTAAATATATAATTTTTTCCACACTTAAAATATATTACAATCCACAAAATATTAATAAATTGCATAGCCATAGATAAACGATTTTGGTTTTATGTGGAAAAGTATCGGATATGCTTCCGATCCTTGGAAACCGCATTCTTTATCCTCTACATATTTGTTGTGCCCGCGATACAAGATTTTGGTTTTGTAGCTAAGTATCCAGATATGCTTCAGGACATGGAAATATAGTGCCGATGTCGTTGTTGTATATATCATATCTCAAGTACAAGACAAATTGTATGATGGTCCGCGTCGGTCACATATGTAGGGGATAAAGAACATGTATTGTGAGATGGGCACATTCCACCATACATGGTTTATAAGTGCAACTTGCACATGTTTTATTTTAACAAACAAAAAGCGGATATTGCAATTGCACATATACTTCTCCAACTATTTTTTATGCAACTATTTTCCTATCATGTCAACACTAAAGTACCAAAATTTCCTGTGAGCAGGATCGACCTTGCTAGACACAAAAATAACACACAACCGCATGTCCTCATTGAGTTACCGAAGGTCTGCGAAAAGTACAAGAACAAGTAATAATAATAATAATTATAATAAAACAACTCCAACTGTCAGCGCATGACCCCAATACAAAGGAAAGAAAAACAAAGAAAACAACAAACACCAAACCCGTGAGAAACCTGGTGTACTTAAGCTGCAGCCCGGACCCCTGATAAGTAAGCTTGAGCCAAACGAACACAACCAACAACCGTCGAACCAATGAACCAATAGACAAGCAACAACCATCGAACCCGTAAACAACATATGTATCTCCAGCGATTATGAAACTGCGGTCGAAGCATAGAAGGAACCCGAAACATATGGCGAGCATGCCAATAGAAATAAACAAACATTCTTACTTGCAAGCTACAAACACTGAACAACAAAGAAGGAATATAGAAAATGAATTTATGGCATGGAAACTTACTCTGAAGCGATGAAGCGTATAAAAGCATGGTTGAATTGTGAACCAAACAACAACAACAAAGCAAACCGAACTAGCGAAGAAGAAGCACTGTTGAACTAGTAAACAATGTGTAGTTTCAGCGATGGCAATTGCATTCAAGGCCGCATAAGTATGGAAACATACAATTCATATTTAATGGCGGTGGATAACAATATTGTCCAAAATCACTACAACATTGTGATATGGAAAAATTCGAGGAAAATGTACTATTAGAAGCCTATTCAGGTAAACATTTAAAATCCCGAGGTTGTCTAAGGGCCTGTGGTATGCAAACATTTAAGTTGTCATGCTTGTTTGAAGACTTCACGTCATGTAAACATTTAAGTTGTCAAACCTATTCAAGCACCTCAAAAAAGTGTCAATACATTTCAATACAAATACAAAGGAGTAATAATAATAGTAGTACAAATAAAAAATCACCAATAGAAGGTTATAAACTTTGGAATTATCGATCAATATAAACCTTGGATATCTAAGCATTTCAATATGATTATTACAAATAAAAAGTATCGTACATGATAAAACTTTGGATATATGACAACATATAATTCATTAGAATAGCGAAGATGGCAATAAGACCTCAAATCTATCATCCAATTAGATCATAACATATACAGTTTTTTTATATAAAAGAAACAATGTTTTTAGTTCTCTATGTCGAACATTAAAAAGTATGCAAAAATTTGCAGTCAAACGACAAACTAATATAAAATCAACAAATAATAGATCGCTATAGTCTCTCGCCTTGAGACTAATAAGATTTTTCGTTATTTGACACTTAGTTATTAAAAGTGAATCATATCTATTAAGATCGGGTTCTAAATGATTGAAATGTTTGTTATTCATACATATTTTTTAGATCAGTTTTAAATGATTGAAATGTTTATTTATTGGTGAATAGTGTTCATCATTGTTTATGAGTTTATGCCAATAAAATCAATTAAAGTTTACTTCTTCGTTTTAAAATTTTAAAGCTTTTAAGAGAATTTTTAGTTAATATATTATTTAAATTTATTATGATATAAAATTTAGTAATGAGCATGGATAGCGGCATGGATAACTATTTAGTATATTATGATCATTAAATTAATAATATAGTTAAGTTCCATGGGATAGCGTAGTTGGTGAGATATACATATACTCTCTCGGTTCGGAGAGAGGTCACATGTTCGAGCCTTGTAAAAATTTAATAATATAGTTTATATTTATGTAAATATTTATCTTCTTAATAATATTTTGTGTTTAATAATAAATATTTATTATCTTTGATATTTTGTTTTAAAACTCCATGTAAGTTTTATAAATTATTTTAAAATAAATTTTGAAATTATCAAATATTTTTTATTTTTTTAACTATTTAATTGTATTATAACATATAGACAAAAATACATAGGAAAATGATTTACTTCCTGCGTGCCTTCCTTCGAGGAGACCCGAATGACATTAATACTATTGAGTATTGAGAATAAGAACTCTGGAAATATTATAACATATAGACAAAAATACATAGGAAAAATTACAATTGAATTATTATAACATATAGACAAAAATACATAGGAAAAATTACAATTGATTTACAACCAACCTTTTTTTGAGGAGACAATTGAATTAATGCAGCGAGAAACATTACCTGTGATAATGGGCAGATTTAATAGGGGTTTAGTGCTTATCAGTTTTTCTATGGGCCAGGATTAAGCTCTCCAGAAATATTCTTAGTAGTCACACAAAATAATTGGTTGTGATTTCAATCATTAACTTCCTAGCTATTATGGAGCCTTCAGTTTATGTGTTTACTTTTTACATTTACCTAATCATATTTAAAATTACATTGATAGCTAATTGATTTACGTAAGTGATTAACAAAAATTAAAATATTAACTTACGGATAAATGAATCTCAATCGTTTATTTGTTAATAGATAATAAATTTAATATATTCTTTTAAAGATTATCTTATAACCTTTCGATGTTCTGTAGTTATTTTCTTTCTTACATTGCTAGTTATATATAGACAAAAATACATAAGGAAAAATTACAATTGATTTACTACCTGCCTTCCTTTGAGGAGACTTGAATGCCATTAATACTATTGAGCATTGAGAATATGAACTCGAATTATCAAAAAATTAGATAAAAATTAGATCTCAACTAGCATGATTTTTTTTTTTAAGTAAATAAAAGATTATATTATCTTAAAGAAATATCATGTCAATACATTGTTTAGAGTTTGTCACATGCATGGAAACCAAAAAAGGTGGTCTGTAAGGAAAGAATTGAAGACGTGGCTATTGTCAAAGACCAAGACGTGGTATTGCCATAAACCAAAATTTTAACAAACGAGAATTGATTTATGGTGGTTCTGTGAAACAAAATTAAAGAAACTAGAATCTGTGAACTTAGGAGACCTTTCATTGTTGTAAGTGAAGACGAACAATTGGATGCAAGTCAGACAACACTTCTGAACCGATGCACCCGACAAGGAGTCGAACATGAGGTCCATGCATCTGTTGAGGATGCTCTGATTGTGGAGTTGGTCCTCTAGGTTCCTGCACATCTCGAAGATCAATTGAATGTGGTCATCTGGGAAACGATGTGGGTTGAGCACATGTTGCTTAGTGTTCCCAACCATTTTCTCATGAGGAACTGCGGCTGCATCAAAATATTTTGGTGGAGTCTCTCCCATGACTAGTATGTGGGTGGTGTGTCGTACTATCCAATTTGTCAACCAACTGGGGGGATTTCTTCTTTAACCACACAACCGCCTAGCTCCATTGTTGAGCAAGGGAGGAGGTGGATGTTGGGAAAAACAGACAAACTGGGAGGACATGTGAGAGAGAGACAGGGATGAGAGAGGAGGTAAATCTCAAGTCAATTGGTTGGTCTTGGGAGGGGCTAGCAGAGTTGGTAGGTGGAAAAGAGGGTTGCGAGGGGTATGGGCAATTGCACCTAGCTATGAAGTTGTAATAGGTTGACCCTCTTTTGGGATTACCACACTCTCTCGGCATGGTTGAGGAGTTACAATAGGGAAGGGGGAAGAGGACAAACCCGAGGTCCAGGTCCATCGAGACAGCAGGAGTTAGAGAGTACACAGTACAAGTGAGAGACACCAAGTAGGTCACCTATGATGGGATGGAAATCCTTTGAATGAGAGAGGAAAAGAAGTCATGACAATGAGGCTTGGAATGCCAAATGAGAATGAGAGCTAAAGGAAAATGTTGAATGGGAGAATTCATGTGAGAGCTTACCTTCATAAAAACCATTGAAGTGAATGAGAGGAGCGCCATGAAGATGGAGGTGGCATCAGCAAATAATTTGTACAACTCCAGTGCTCATGCTTTGGTTCACTTTCGAAGATCCATTAAATTTCCAGCATGTGGCATACCCGGTAGCACTAACATCATTGCATCATGAATGCTAGTCATGTTGAAGCAAGCTAGATGTAGAGGTGGTGGTAGAGTATTAACTCCCCACGCCGCATGAGTGCCAGTTCTAGGTTGCCTCTGTTGGCCAGATATCACCCCATCCTAGGAACTGCTTGTGATTCTTATGATATCTCCTAGTATTAATTTCCAAGGAAAGCTGGCTACAAAATTTGTACAAAATTGTACATAGAGAAACTAGAAAAATAATGCATCATGGGATGTTTTGAAGAGGAGGGGCAGTTGTAGACTTAGGAAGTTGGAGGTTGTCCTCGCCCAATTCTTCGAAGCGGATGCATGTGCTTGTTGCCATACAACCATAACCTTGTTATGCACTTGCAGAAATTCCATCTGCATCAAATGGTCGTTGAGAACAACCTGTTTATCCGTTTATCCGTGAGGGATAAACCCAACAAAACTTTTATGTGCCAATAAAGATCTATGGTGCGGTGATACTTTGAGTCTCTCGCTCGTGATGACCCTATATCATGAATCCATGCCAGCATCTTTGTGTCGACTTCACTGTCTGGAGTTGTTTGTCTGAGGTGTCGCGCTTATGCCTCTAAAATCTCCAAGGTGAGCAAGAGTGCGAGCGTGGTAAGTTTCCACCGCTCGAATAGCCTCTTGGAGAGTTCATGGGAGGGGTATATGCATGAACTCTATTATTGGATCTGCCCCTTTCCATTTTAACGTCGATGGAGAGGCAGTGGAGGAGGCTTGTAATGAGATAACCCCGAGATAAGCCAATCTGAGAGTAAGAACTAAGCTTGCTCGGCTCTTTGCTGGAGAAGGCATGAGAATGGGCAGTCCAATTGCGCTGCAAAGAATATAAGCTATGGGGACAAATTTCGAGAGGGGGAGGGCAGCTTGGCGTCATACCTCCATTAATGAACCGGTTTGAATGCTTTTGATTCCTTGTGAGATGTGACTACTTTTTACACTTAAGGAAAGCCTCCATTATTAGATGCGAGCTGGTACGGCTGGAGCCGAGGCTTGCGATTCTGTGATGATCATTGATTTGAAGTCTCTTCTAATAACTGCATGCATCTACTTTTTACACTTAAGGAAAGCCTCCATTATTAGATGCGAGCTGGTACGGCTGGAGCCGAGGCTTGCGATTCTGTGATGATCATTGATTTGAAGTCTCTTCTAATAACTGCATACATCTTGGCAGTACTTTCAGATCACTCGCAATGAAGGTGAGAGCTGGCCAAGTGAAGGGCCATTTATTGTTGGGTGTCGGCATAGGGTAGAGCTACCTGCCATCCAGCTTGAGGCTGGAGAGGGCGTGTGTCCTCTGGTTGGCACCAGAATTGAAGGATTATAAAATAAATTTTAATAAACTATTTTACCATTTATTAAATTAATTAACATATTTACTTAATTTTGATAAGATGTAGCTTTGTTCAGAAATTGTCGGAACCACGGTGCTTTTGATGGCTTATTAGAGTTTGGATCACAACCGCGATCAGGGACAAAAAGCTTGAGGAAAATAAGAGAGGAACCCTTAATAAATAATGATGAGGAGGGTGGAAAACTAAGGTTGGCTAGGTGAAACCCTAGGTTTGAGGAGAATTTTTCAAAAAATTAGGTATTTGACCATATGGTGTTTAATATTATTAATATTAATTATATGTTAATTTAGGGTTAATTTAATGAGGTGGCATTAATATTATTATTATTGTTATATTAGTGTTACCTTTAAGTGAAACCCTAGGTTTGAGGAGAATTTTCCAAAGTAGGTACTTAATAGTGATTTAAATATAGGTTAAATTTAGGGTTGACCATATGGTGTTAATATTATTAATATTAATTATAGGTTAATTATAGGTTAAATTTAGGGTTAAAGGAGGTAGCATTAATATTATTACTTGTTGGTATTAACTTAGATGGGTATTAATATTATTAATAATATTAAATTTTTATGTTAATTAGGTTAAATTTAGGGTTAATATAATGAGTTAGTATTAATATTATTATAGTTATATTAGTGGTTTGGTGATAGCATATGGTGTTAATATTATTAATAATTTTATGTTAATTATAGGTTAGTTTAATGAGGTAGCATTAAATTTGTTATATTAGTGGTAGAAGCTATCAAAAGCACTGTGGTTGTAGAATTCTGAACAAATCTCTTACCACAGAAACCTAAATGATAATATGTAGCTTCTTAAGTTTTAACCTTAATAAATAATCTCATTTCCTTAAAATGCATGCCACTTATACATAAGCTTTTCTCTTTCAATACAATCATGTCACATTGGGGATAACACTAACTTCTCTTTCAATACAATCATGTCACATTGGGGATAACACTAACTTTTTTATGTTTTTTATTTTTTTGTAAATGAAAGTAGAACGCTATATTATTGTAGTAAATATGATACAAAATGGGGATTCTGGTCTATCTAAAGGAAACCAAACCAGGGGATCCTTACTGCTGGTTCTTAATAAAAACCCTAGAGGTGACTCGTCTGCCAAAATTGGAAACCAGACCAGATCTATTTTTTTAAGTATGAGAAGCACAGCCAAAAAAATATAAAACTAACTATCCGCTCAATAGAGTCTTGAGCATAATGCATGGCTTGGGTATAGAGTACGAAAGCCTGCAACATTCTATACTACACCCTACTAATTCCTGGGCATGACTATCGTTATAGACAAAAGACATTACAAACAGAAGACTAAAAGTTGTTAGAGAACCTGGGAGTGGTCTATCACCCCACCCACTTGGCCTTTGTTTTCCTCCTTTGGGGAGACTGTTCTGGTTCTTCGAATCTGAGTCGGTTCTCCTTGGCCATCCGCAGGTGTTATGTCCATATGGTGGACGTATCTCAGGAACGGATGGAATTGCGCAATGGGCCGCTCTTGCTTACTTTTCTGGTTCTTTTCAACCTCCACTAACAACTTGACGATGGTTTCTAACCTGCTGATTCGACGATGAATTTCGTCCAGCATGGTTTTAATCTCCCGGTGCTCTTCCTTTCATGTCTCCTCCCGATTGGACTTTACTTTCCCTATCATCATTTTGGTGACCCATGTTGTCTCCACCATTCTGTAGTAGAGGGTCTCCTTGGGACGAGTAGCCCCCATATCAGTTATCCAGTCTACCTCCTACGCAATATCCCCCCACTCTTTACCACTCCTCTCCTCCTTGATCTCTTCCTCCTACTTATTCACTATTTCCTTCCCTTTATGCGAGACCATCGTCTGGAACCTGTTCTCTGCCTCTCTCGTAGAATGCTCAATTCTATTCAAACACCTTGATATTTCTAGGATCTCCTTCCCCTGGGGGATTCCCTTTCTCTGGGTATGTTTCAAGCACGTTATGTCTCTATGCCTACCCGATTCTCTACTTTTCCCTTTCTCCTAGTGCCTCACTCTGCATCTCTCCTTAACTAACCTGATCTTGAGACTATATCTTTCACTACTAGCTCAAACCTTCTGGTTGTAGCCTTCTCTGCAACTCTCCTTCTTATAACGATCCCTCTTCTGAGTGCTTGTACCTCCTACTAATTTTAGCCTGAGGTGGTGAGCTCGACCCTCTTTATTGGTTGGTAAGGCCAAATGGGGCATTATGTTACGATCGCTTCCCCGATCCTTGCTTCTATCCTTGCTTGCTCTGTATCTAGACGCTCTTGGTCCCATACTTGTACTGGGGGGCGGTGATCCTCCCTTGATTATCACCATCTCCAAACCCCTTAACTCGTCATGAATTTCTGACCTACTACTTTGCCTCTCTGCCATACTACCATCTCTAACCTTTCTGTTGTTCAGTACTTCCATCCATCTGCCTATTTTCTTCTTGTCGTGTTCCCACATGATAACTGGGGGCCAGGGGTTGTGATTATCATATGCCTCTTGGGTCCCATGCCGGGTCGAAGAGCCATGCGTCATCCTCGATGTGACCCTAGTCCCTGAAGTTTCCACCGAGACCTCATTCCGCCAAGTGGATGCAGTCTAATCTGAGTTGACCCCTTGGGATTCTAGACCAAACCTCGTCCAGCTCATGTCCCTCCTTGTTTACTCCTTCGTTGGCTAGCATGTCCGCCAGCGCATTCACCGACCTACGAGTCCATCTAAACTCTATCGTGTTCAAGGTTTGCAGATGTTTCCTGATTTTTTGAAGGGAATGCGCTAGACACCAATGCCTTAACACCTTTCCGACCTTGGTTCTTCGTTGTGTTAACAACCAGTGTCGAATATCCTTCCACGATGACATAAGCCATGCCCTCTCTGTGTATAATTTCCATGCCAAGTTCCAAAGCTCCAAACTCCGTCTCATTATTTGTGGATTTGCCTATGCTCCCAGCGTAAAGGCGTAAGATGGTCCCTCCACTGTCTCTTATTACCCCACCAGCTCATGCCACCCTCATATTTCCTTTTTTCGCCCCATCAAAATTCAACTTAATGAATCATGTCGGAGGAGGAACCCAGGTATTGACTCCTATCTTAATCTGCGGATCCCGAGCCATATGTATGTTAAAGATCCACTCTTTCAAATAGAACAATTCAAAAATTCGTAAGTCTTGGCCTGTGTTTTGGTTTTTGGAATTGTTAAGGTTAAGTCTCTATATTGTTTCTCTTATTTGAGCTACGATAATTTCCTTTATCCTCGAGGACATTTGACTTTCATTATTAAAGAGTCGCATGTTCCGTTCTTTCCAAATCGCCCATATTACCATCCCTAGTGTTAGACCCAAGCACAGGTTCACCACCTCATTATCAATATACCTCTCCTTCCATTTTTTGATTATGGCTCTGATATCCCCCCTTACCCTATTTGACTGACGATAAATAGTGGCTACCCAATCCCATATCTTGGTTGTATAGTTGCACTCGTTTAGGAGATGATCCATCGATTCTTCCTGGATCTCACATAGATGACACCATGAGGGTCCAATGAATCCTCTTTTTGTTAGGTTCTCCCAGGTCAATATCTTCTTATGTAAGATTAACCATTCAAACACTTTAATCTTTGGCCATTGAGGGCCCTTCCAGATCCTCTCCCAGTGGGATTCTGGGTTTTCTTGGTCCTGTCCTACTATGTAGTGTCGGGCTTCTTTTATATTGAATTCCCCTCCATTTTTCCTTCCCCATCTTAATTGATCCTCCTCTTTCGAGACCCCAATTTTCCTTTTACCCAATTCTTCCTCAATCTTGTTCATCAACGAGTCTCCCTAAGCTCTGTTTTGTGGATTGATTTTGTCCCAAATTCTCCATCTGACGTTCTCCTCCCTTTGTTTCCAGTACTTATAGACTTTCGTTTTCCCTTGCCTAATCATCTCTTGCTTGATAACCTCTCTATCATGGTTTTCCATTATGGGTTCTTGTTGCCAAGCATCCTCCCAGAATCTTGCAGTTCTCCCATTCCTAATTTCCCAAAAACTGTGACTTTGTATCCAATTTTTATTCCTCTAGGAAAGATTTTAGATGGATGACCCTTCCCCTATGCCCATAAACCTGATCCTCTCCTGGGGGTTGACCTCTGGGGCGTATTTTTCTTTCCACAGTTTAACCCATGACACCGAGCTATCTTTTACCCATCTCCAACAAAAATTTTCCCTATATGCCTCGTTGGTTACTTGTGGGTCTTGTAGCCCGAGGCCCTCTTTGTTCTTTGGTCTGCACACTTTGTCCCACGCCACCAAGGCCCATTTCTTTTTGTCCTCAGCTCCTCTCCATAGGAAGTCTCTCTGGATTTCTATAATCCAACATAATATACGTTGAGATTGCTTGTAGGATCACTTTAGTTAGGATTAACCATCCTGCTAGGTTCAAAGTTTTATAAGTCTAATTTTTAACCCTCTCCTGCAGCTTGTTGATGACTCATTCCCACATTATGTTCCTACATGCCTTGTCCTTCAGGGGCACCCCGAAATACTTCGTTGGGAGTGTTTTCCTCTCAAACCCCAATATGTTGGTCAAGTTCCTTTGGACTGCAGGATTTGTGTTGAAGAGGTAGATCATGGATTTAGAGTGGTTTATTTCAGCCCCTTAGGCCTCTCCAAACTCTTCTAAAACAATATTGTACACCTTTTCTTCCTTGAATGTGGGGATTTTGTGGAGCAGGGTATCGTCCATAAATTGTTGGTGTGTTGAGGTTGGGAAGTCTTCGAATGGTTTTAGGCCTTTGGTTTCTCCTTCGTTCGTTGTTTTCTTTATGCTCTTGCTAATCCCTTCCATCATTAAAATGAACAAGAAAGGGGATAGAGGATCCCCTTGTCTTATACCTCTCGAGGGGTAGAACGAATTGGCTGTAGCTCCATTTACTAGAAGCGAGAATCTCATTTTAGAGACTAGGTTGATTATCCATAATCCAGTGATGGTCAAACCCAAATGATTCCATCATTTTCGCCATATAGTGCCAGCGTATTTTGTCATAATCCTTGGCCAAGTCCAACTGGATTACCATCCCCACTTTCTTTTTACTTTTTAGGGTGTGTATTATTTCATGGGCTTGTATGATGTTGTCCAAAATATTCCTCCCCTCCACGAAGCCTGCCTTTTCTCGTAGATTAGAGTTGGGAGAAGTGGTTTCAATATATTAGCTATTACTTTTGAAATTATCTTATACACAAAATTGCACAAGGCTATTGATCGATAGCGGTCAGGAGTTCTAGCTTCATTTTCTTTTGGGATCAGAGTGATCATCGTGGCGTTTAGGGCCTTCAGGATTGAGGCTGAGCATCTGGATTCCTCCACTATACCATAAATATCATACTTAACTATATCCCATCAAGCTTTAAAAAATTCCACTGTGAAGCCATCTGGGCCCGTGGCCTTTCCATTTGGCATCTCCTGGATCACTTGGTCTACTTCTTCCTTTGATATGGGTCTGCAAAGGTTGACATTATGTTCCTCTGTTACCAACTTAGGGATGTGCCTTACTATCCTTTGGATTGCTTCGGTCCTGTCCAGGTTGGGTTATTTAGCTATCCCCTGGAAGTGTTTGACCAGAGTGTTTTCAATGTCTTGGTGGGACTCTCTCTCTTTCCCATATTGATCCTAAATCTTCAGAATTATGTTATGAGATATTCTCACTATAGTTGATCTGTGGAAGAACTTGGTATTTCTCTCCCCTTCCTTAAGCCATTGAATTCTGGACTTTTGTCTCCACAGGGTCTCTTCTTGCTTACATCTGGCTTCACAATCATGGAGTAATTGGTTCTCCTTTTTTTCCCTCTCCTCGGTGTAGCCTTCTTGGATGAATTGCTCCTGTATCTTTTCCATTCTTACCTCTATCAATTTTTTTTCCTAGTCTATGTTTATGAAAACTTCTTTGTTCCACTTCTTGAGTTTTTCCTTTATGTACTTGAGTTTTTTCTGAAGTCTAAACATCTTTGTCCCTTGTTCCTGGATTTCCTCTTGCCACCAAGCTTTGATTTTCTCCTTGAAGGTTGGGTGGTCGATCCATAACTTATCGAATCTAAAAGGCATGTTCTTTGGTGTTGCCTGAAATTTGCCTCCAATCGCACTGACCAATGGTCTGATCCCCCCTAGGGGAGGATGCTTCCTTCCAATTCTAAACCCTACAAAATGATGGATTATGAGACTAGGGATTTGTCTAGCCTTGTGGCCACTTGGTGGTGTAAATGTATTTTTTTGTTTTAGGTAAACTTCCATTACTAGTCCTGATGTCCACTAGCTCCATTCTTTCAGTGAAGGCTATGAACTCTTCTGTATCTTTGTACAATCTCTGGTTGCCCCTTTTTTTCTCAGCCAGAGTAGTTATAATTTTGAAGTCCCCAGGGAGAATCCAATGGATGTTATTGTTCCACTCCTTTAGGTTTTCTAGGTCTAGGAGCATTCTTCTCTTATCTTCCAATACCTGGGGTCCATACACATTTGTACATATGACTTCCTTCATGTTCCCTATCACTTGCATTTTTACAGATAATGTGTGCCTAGTGGCTTTTGCAGAGAGTAGATTCACCGATTATGGGTTCCACATGGTGAGTATGCGTCCCACCGTGTTTCGCCTATCTATAGTTAGAAATTTGTACTTATTCCAGTACTTCTTACTTATTATTTCCATTTTGTCCATATTGCATTTGGTCTCTTGAATGAAGCATATATCTGGTTGTTCCATCTTCAGTCTATTTTTAAAGATTCGTTGTTTTCTAGGGTTTTTTAGATCCCTTATGTTCCAAGTAATAACCTTCATTTAAACATGTGGGGGGAATTGGGAAAGAGCTTTTTGATCTTACCTGAATTTATCAGAAGCGCTCCTAATTCCTGTAGGGCTACGCTGTTTGATTTCCTCCCTTTCTTCTGTCTTGCCTGCTTTGGTGAGTGTTGTGGTTGACCTTCTCCTGTTTTGATACCAAAGTTTCCTATTTCTCCATGCACATGCTTGATTCCTCTTTTTTTTGCTTCCTCCCTCAGAAGGAATAGGTATTGGATGCGATCCAATTTCTCCGTTGGTATATTGTCGACTCCTTTCTTTTTCCATTGTTCCAGTATATTCAAGAGGTCTATCCCTTCCCTTTCCACGATATCTCTTAGGTCCGGGTCTTCTGTTCCAACCTCGCTTGGTGTTATTTCTGAATCACCATCGACCTTATGCATTGGGGTATTTTTGTCTCCATATCCTTCTTCAATTTTGCCCTTGTTGTGCCTGTGAATTCCTTGAGGGTTTTGACTCTTTGTGGTCTTATTTTCTTCCTGTTCGTTTGTATCCCTTTCCTTTCGTCTTTTTTGTTCCTCCTCTTCCCCCTGTTTTGGATTTCCCCGTACTTCATATCTATTCCTCGATTCCGGGTTGATCATTGTGGGGGGCTTGCCTTGTCTCTTATTTCCTCTGCCTTTGTAGTTTGGCCTAACAAACCCGTCCTCGCCCTGTTGTTGTTTTGAGTTTTCTTGTTCTGATTTTTTGTTTAGCGGACATTCTCTTAGTAGGTTCCCATGTTCATGAAACCTTCTACATCAAAACATAATATGTTCATAGTCTATTCTTTGGATCCATTCCTCATCCCTCAACTCCAAACTGATTTCCTCCGGGAGTTCCCCCGAGACATCCATCTCTATACAAATTCTCGCATAGGATGTATACTTCCCTTTTAATGTTTCATCATGCGTCTTGACATATTTCTCCAGCTTGTTCCCTATGGATTCGAAGGTGGACGACAACTAGTAATCCAGTGGGAGGGAATATAGCCTGAGCTAGACTGGGACGCTTTTAAAAGTCTCGTTTTCTGGGGAGAATTTTTCCTTCCAAGGTCACATGTACAATCCCGCTGAGGCATGGAAATATTGTCCCCCATCAAATATATTATCTTTGTCTTCTAAGTTCATGAAGACTGTTGTAAAAAATACTTTCGATCCCAGGTGGAGGTCTACTTCTCCACTCAGCTTCCATTGGTATTTTATCCAGTTGCGCATGGTCTTTTCTATATGCCATAGGCCCATAAACTTGCAGATCAAGGCATGTGTCTTCATATGATCTCTGAAGAGTTGGGTATGGGGATATTCTAGAATAACCTTTGGGATTAATGTTGTTTTTGGTTTGCATGGTTTTTTCCCTCCTCCCCCACTTGGGTTTGTTGTTTCTGACGTACTACTCCGGGCCTCCTTGGTCTCCTCCCCCACTCGTTCTTTTTTTCCCTAGTTGTCCTCTTTATGGTGCTTTGGCCCTGATCCTGAGGTCCCTAACAAAGGTTCCTTAAACCCTACGCTGCGTGGACTTTTCCCTCTATCCACCACCACTCACTAGTACATTTGGGTCAAATTCCGACAGTGTGTTTGACGCAATTGCAACTTTATATTGTCGAGAGAACGACAAACAACAGACCCCCTCAAACGTCGTTTCACATGATGTCACTTTTTCGACGCCATAGATATCGTCTATATTGTGACATTTCATGCAGACACGTGTCATCTCAGATTTGACTATCCAAACCCCATATAGTCGTCACTACAGTGACGTCAGAGACATCAGAATTTTGTCATGCCATTTCGTCAGTCTCCACTAGATGGACGATATGGGAGCGACGTTACCATACGTCATAATACCGATGTATGGTATCGTCTCTCAATCAACGATCAACTATATATCTCTGACGTATGTGCCATGGGAGCGATGCTACCATACACTGCAATTCTAACTTATGGTAACTTCGCTCAATCGACAACCAACTATATATCTCCGAGGTATGTGCCATGGGAGTGACGTTACCATGCATCGCAATTCTGACTTATGGTAACGTCGCTCAACCGACGACCAACTATATATCTCCGACATATGTGCCATGGGAGCGACATTACCATATGTAGCAATTCTGACGTCATGTAGGTATTTAAAAAAAAATGTCAATTTATTTTTCCTTTTTTATATTTTTAAATTTTGCAACTAGAAAATTTTAAATTTTGATTTTGAAGACTATAATGACCAAACATGAACTACTAAAAAATAAGGAATTAGAACATAGAAACAAGGCTTAGCAATGTATATTTTGTTTTCTTGATGAAATAACAAATATAAGTTTTTTTCTTGGAAAATAATATATATATATATATACTCCTAGAAAAATACTTAAACTATATACAAGATTCATTATCCAAACTCTTGAAACTTAAGCTACTTTTCTTTTTGAAAGAAAAGCTAAGGAAAATAAATAAAATTAACTAATATGTATGCTCAACATTGTGCCTAAAAATGCATGAAAATCAAGTAGAACTAAATGGGTGTCTTTTTAATGAATAAATAACCTTATAGATCAACCAGTGCCTTATATGGAGCTAAATATGAATGAAAAAATGAGTAGGCTAAACAAAATTGAAATGGTAGTGTGTATTGAAATGCCTTAATTGAAATGGCAGCTAGGTAATATAATTAGAAATATGTAGGGTGTCATAAATATGGGGACAACCTCCTTCAAGTAAGGAGCACCCTCCCTACACTAGAAATGGAAAGTGTTAGGATCATTCACATAAATGGGAAGGCTCCTCAAGGAAATAACATTAATCCTAAATAAAATTCCATCAAAGTCAACCATAAGTAAAATTAACAAGGTTTACTCAAGTAGGGTGAGTTGGTATAGGCTAAGAATAAAAAGAAGAATGGTCACAAGAAGGTGTGAGGAGGCTTCTTAGAGTAGTGTGCCCTTGGTCAAAGTCATAGGAAAATTGTTAGAATTAGGGAAAAACAGAAGCAAATAATGTTTTTTTTATTTTTTTGTTCACAAGATCAACATATATGAGAAAATAAATAAACAGATCTAAATTAAATTCTAAGTATAAACAAAATTTATGAATGAAAATACAAACCTCAAGCTTACCTCCTAATATAAGAAAGATGTACATGTCACATGTGTGGATGAAAACCTTTATAATATGCTCATAAATAGTTTTAGGTTCATGGACCAAACCTCTAGGGTTTGATCTCTGTCATAAGGACTTAAGAACAATTTTTCTAAGGTATATACCATCACAAGACAACTGCAGCAAGTACTCCACAAGAAGGGACAACAAGGTATTGACCATAGCTGATAAAACAAAATTAGGTACCCCACAAGAAGGGACAACAAGAAATCCAAAAACCGAGACAACAAAACTGTCCATATCAAACAAGAAAACCCTCCATAAAAAACAGTCCATATCAAACCCTCCATAACTGAAAAGAAGGAAACATTGGATAAACACTCCAACACAAGGGACAGAAAGAGTGGAACCCTCACAAGGACCTCAAATCTACACGTTGCAGCTAGAATAAGAGGCCACGACCTTCATATAGAAAAGAGACAACCCACAAAGGAGGCCATGGCACCTATACTCAGGTCCGTGGCCCTAAAAAGGAGACCTGACACCCACAAGGAGGCTCCTCAATCACTTTAGTAGGTCTTGCATCTAATGAAGACACCTCTGCACAAAAAGGACAGGTCTGACAGCTCTTGGGAGGAACCTCATCATCTCTTGCACCAGCAAACAATCAAGGAGTAGTACCCAACCAATACCAAGACCAAACAAAACTCATATCTGAAATCGTTACACCAAATGGGGAGGTTGCACCAATAAACTCAGATATGAAACGGTTACATCAAATGGGGAGGTTGCACCAACAAAAATCAGATCTAAAACTGTTACATCAAATAGAGAGGGCGCACCAACAAACAAAACTCAGGTCTAAAACTGTTACATCAAATGGAGAGGTCGCACCAACAAAAAAAAACTCAGATCTGAAAAGATAATCCAAAAAGGAGGCTGCACCATCATCAAGAGAGAACAACTGAGGTAGCCACAACAAATAGGAGAGTGAGGAGTGAGTGAGTGTGAGTGTAATAGAATGCTAGAGGGTAGGGTCTTATTTATAGTTAGGGAGAGGAATTAGGGCAATTTAAAATTATAATTAAATATTGATATTTAATTAATATAAATATTAATTAAAATGTCAATTAATATTAATATTAATTATAAAAACCCTAAACACATATAAAACCCCAATCACATAAATAAAACCTCAATCACATAAAACAA
>SNQJ01S0017732.1:110671-133561 GCA_010110895.2 Picea sitchensis
TTTATATTTAAGGTTTTGTATATATGTTTGTTATTTTTTTAAGCATTAAATTATATAAATAGAGAGTTAAAATTAATTATGAATTTGATAATATGAAAGAGGTAATTTAACATTAATTGGTATTTAACTTGGATGAGGTGCTTGAGAGGCTACGTGACCTACCCATTCCACCACATGTCGTCATTCATGGAAATCAAATGGTGATGCATAGTAGCACACACTAGGGAGAACATGTAGATAGGAGGGGGCATACAACTCAGAGTAATTTCCATCAAACCACCTGGCATGTGGAACTTGAAGCATAGGCAAGTGGTGGCTACAACAATTGGTTTGAAGGTTCTAGAGTCAATTTGGGATAAGAACAACCCATGCTCAATCATAATGTTTCTTTTATGTATCATGAATTTGATATCTACCAATAGAATCATGACTAGAGTGTTCATTTTGGCCCTGCTTCTCCTCATGATTCATCATTATAGCCATATAATGTCTTTCCCCATAGCCTCCAAATTGCATAATGGGCAAGGAGATTCAATGGAGTAGAAACATAAAGAAGCAAGCAAACAAGGAAGTAGAAAGCTAYAGAGTACAGGGTCCATATTTTGATCTATGAAAGCAATTGGCTCAAGGAGGAAGACAAATAGTTGAAGGGGGAGGACCATTTCTTTGAATAAGATGAAAACCCAAAAGATAACACACAAGATGCACCTTTGGTTTATAGGAGACGTCCACTAGTTTGTAGGACACACTAAGAGACTAGGGGGCAATAGACCATGACTAGGAAATGATAGAGTAAGGCTTAGAGGCCTTCAAGAGGATTTGAAGGCAAGCACAAAGACACCACTGTGCAATGCTTTCACAGACTAGAAAACAAAGTCAAGAGATGCAGGAGAGCTACCAACAACACAAAAATTGATGAAGAGTAGGCTCACCTCATCCCAAATTCAGGTTTTCCAGAAGTAGAAATACTAGGTAATCCTTAACTCTTGACCTATATTGACACATAAAGGATTTAATTCCATTCCACCTAGACTTATTGGAGGAAATAAACAAACTAGCTCTGCAAGAAATCAAGGAGGAGATCCACCAATTAAATGACCGCTACTATTTTCTATTGCAAGCACTTCAGGGTTCATATAGAGCTCAATGTAGGAGGCATAGGAGATATCCTACGAGCACCAATACGGTGAAGATCTGTAACACCCTATCTCCTTGGATGAGGATGCAAACCAGCCAACATAGGCTTGGGTCTAGTTCTCCTTTTATCCCTATATCTTTTATGTTTTTCTACAAATATTTTAGAGGCCATAGGCCAAGTCTCTCAATGGAGGAGGCAAAGGAAGACGAAGAAGAACACCAATAGGGTGAAGATCCCTAGCACCATATATCCTTAGATGAGGATGCAAACTTGTCAACATAGGGTTGGGTCTAATTCTCCTGTTATCCCTATATCTTTTATGTTTTTCTACATATATTTTAGAGACCATAAACCAAGTCTTTTTCAAATTGTTATTTTTTTTTTTTTATGATAGTTAGTAATGACCATAAAGTTTTCCTAGCCTTCAATTTCATTATATTTCATTATAAAGGCCAAAGACCACAAGGCATAAAGATAGCCTTAAATTTTGTTTTTAAAAATGCTTAAGCTATGAGCTTAACATTCCATAACAAAGGTTCCAGGTTGAGACACATCTCTTGATTCTCTCTACCATGTATGTAATCACTTTTTTTCCACTTGTAATATAAATCATTCCCTACCCTCGCTTTTTTTCCACTTGTAATATAAATCATTCCCTACCCTCGCTTTAAAAAAACAATAATTAATATTTAATTAAATGAATAAAATTTATCTATAATATTTCATTAATAATTTTAAAATAAATATTAAATATATGGGAAACTAGGAATCATTTCCCATATATATTATTTTATATGAATGATTTTTATTCCATGCAATTGCCTAATGGACGTTTAAATGACTTTTTAAAGGATGTTTTCCATTGGAGTTTGTTTTGTTTCAACAAAGTTGTTGTGGGCATTTTAATGGTGACAACACTGACACTGTTAAAGTTGTAATTGAAATGTACCAACTTACCAAATTTTGCGAGAAAATTTTGAAAAATTGAAAAATGAACTATTTTGATGGCAATTTGGATTGTAATTTGGGTGGCATTTTTCATAAAATAATGTAGTGAAATAACCAATTTACAAATGTTTATTAAAAACATCTTCTACCATTATTTATATTTAGATTTGCATGTGTTCCCATTATTTTTTTTGGTTATTTATTTGTAATATTCCTAGTCTTTTGTTTTTTCTATTTTAATAATAGCATTTACAATTCTATTTTGGGTACAAGAATGTTGCATAGTGGATTGGTGGTTAGGGGTTAGTATATTAGTGGAGATTGGTGGTGAGGGGTTAGTATATTAGTGGATAGGGAGTTAATAGGCTATTGTGTTAAAGGTTAATAGTGGGTTAGTGGTTAGTTATTTGGGTTTAGCTCGAGTGGTTGAGAAGAATGATTGCTATCCTCCCCACCCAAGTTCAATTCATTTGTTTCTCATATTTATATCCATTCTTTCATTCTTTTAGTTTCTTCTTCTATTTACATTACTAATTAATAATAATATTTAATTAAGTTTATCATTGTTTTTCATTTAATTAATGTTTATAAATATAATTATATTTAATAAATATTTTTATATAATATTTATAAATAATAATTTAAATTTTTTTACATATTCCAATTAAATTAATTAAATTATTTTTTTATATAGTAAATTAAAATATAATTAGCACTCTTATGTGAGCTTGAGCTACACATGCACTATATAACATGATTATTATAACAAAATGTGTTTTCTGTAGTGTGAGGTATAAAAGTAATGATGTGTGTTGTATGGATGGTTGGGATGTGAATTGTTTGTTTAAATTGCTATATGTGTATATACTTTGTTTATTTTTTCATTATTTCTTGGTTTTGGAGATAAGATTGATTTTCAAAAAATTGTTGATCTATTTTTTAAAGTGTTTTCTCATAGTTTATTGAATAAAAAGGGAAAATCCATGTTGAATGCATAAATTTTGTATTACTCATTCTTTTGATAGATTAGAACAACATACTAGTTGTCAATTGAGTTTAGTTTGTTTGGTTGAGAAAAATGATTATTACTTAAAATTCTAAAGAATTTTAGAGTTTAGATTAAATACCATCCTTAAAGTAAGTAAAAATAATTGGAGTTTATTCATTATAAACAACAAATTATAAAAAATAATTTTAGTAACTCCTAAAAAAATATTTATTTTTATTTTACTTAATTTATCATAATTTTGTAAATAAATCTAATTTAAATAAAATAAAAAATATTTTTAAATTTAAATCTCATAATAAAATTCTTAATTATTTAATTATATAATTTTGTAAATAAATCTAATTTAAATAAAATAAAAAATATTTTTAAATTTAAATCTCATAATAAAATTCTTAATTATTTAATTATACATCCTTAAAGTAAGTAAAAATAATTGGAGTTTATTCATTATAAACTACAAATTATAAAAAAATAATTTTAGTAACTCCTAAAAAAATATTTATTTTTATTTTACTTAATTTATCATAATTTTGTAAATAAATCTAATTTAAATAAAATAAAAAATATTTTTAAATTTAAATCTCATAATAAAATTCTTAATTATTTAATTATACATCCTTAAAGTAAGTAAAAATAATTGGAGTTTATTCATTATAAACTACAAATTATAAAAAAATAATTTTAGTAACTCCTAAAAAAATATTTATTTTTATTTTACTTAATTTATCATAATTTTGTAAATAAACCTAATTTAAATAAAATAAAAAATATTTTTAAATTTAAATCTCATAATAAAATTCTTAATTATTTAATGATATTAATTAGTAGCATGAAAAATTATATACTATTATTGATATTGGTTAAGGGTTTACTTTTAAAAATTATAAATTAAATTAATGTTATCAAAGGAAAGAATGGATATTTACATGTAAAATGAAAAAATATGTTTATATTTTAATATTTATATTTGGAAAATATAAAATAAGAAATTCAATGTTCATAATATTTAAAAAATATTTAACCTCTGGTGTCGACCAGTTCTCGATAGAGTGCTTCCTTAAGGCACTCCTTGCTACTTGGCTCAAACCTAGGGTTTGCGGTGCCCCTGGAGGCCGACCAATTCCACAATATATATATATATATATATATATATATATATATATATATATAACTCAAACTTATTATTTAAATAAACATATTATTTATCATGTTAAATATTTTATATTAAATTAAACTCAAACTTAGTATTTATAAAAACATTTAAATAAATATGAAACTTAATAATCATAAAAACATTTAAATAAATATATTATTTATCATGTTTAATATTTTATATTAAATTAATGGTAAAATAAGTTTTTGTTAGTTAAATAAATTTATTCCATTTAAAATTTAAAATAATATACTAAAATATTTATTAAAATTTTCTTATACATATTTTTTTTTTTAACTAACTGTTAATGTTTTTATTTTTTATTTTTTTATTGATTAGATATCATTGGGCTATGGTCTAAACAACCGTCATTACAATGATTCATCAATCCTTTTTCTGAGGCACTACATGTCTCTTTCTTTCATTGCCAAGGATTGAGGTGTTTCCAAGTTTATGGGATAGAAATCCATGTAGGTGCCTCCTCATTTTTGTTGAAAGTCCCTTGAGATAAGAGACAACCCATGTTTGCTTTTTTATCTGCTTTTGTGTTCAATCCTTAAACTGACAGACATTAAACTGGATTTCGTTGATTTCTTCAGAATTTTCGAGTGGGGAATGGTCCATTATGTTGTCACTCCATATCAGCAGTTTTTTTCCATTGTCAAGGATTCGGTACAGGTCGATTTGGAAGAAGTCTAACCCCACGTGGAAAAGATTACAGATCAGCGTTCCTTCGGTGGTATTTTATGCCTTTAAATTCCTCATCGAATTCCCTTGGAGGTATTTTCTCCTTAGTAATTGGCTTATTGGATGTATGGGGTTTGAGAAGAGCTTCCAAATGATTTTGGCACGTAAAGTTATATTGGCATGACTAGGATCTCTTATTTGCAGGCCTTCTTCATTGATTGGGCATTTGACAGCTTCCCAGTTAACAAGATGAAATTTCCTTTGGTTGCCCTTTCCTCCTTGCCACAGAAAATCTCGGATCAGGTTTGAAACTTGTGCCAGGATCGCCTTTGGAGCCAAGAGGAAGGATGCTTGATCGACTGGTAATGAAGAGAGTATTGATTTTATAAGGATAAGATTCCTTGCTTTTGTGAGCCACTGTCCTCCCCATGCTGCTATTTTGTTCTTGATTTTGCTTATAATTTATGTCCATAGCGAAGATTTATTGGTTCCCAGAGTTAATGGGAGTCCAAGATATTTTATTTTTTCCCATGAGGTGTAACCTAAAAACCCCAGGAAATGGGCAATTCGTTGAATGGTTTGTTGGTCAGCATTCCACCCATACATTGCACTCCTCTTTTTGTTGATGAGCGCTCTGGAAGCTCAGCAAAAACTTTGTATAATATTACTAAAGGTTTGTGCTATCCAAATGGAGGCTCCCCCCAACAAAAGGGAGTCATCAACAAATAAAGCGTGATTGATTGGTTCTAGGCCTTTCACCAACCTCATGCCTGGGACATATTTGGCTTTCTTTTCAACAGTTAACTTTCTGCTTAGCGAGTCTGCCATTATGATGTACAAGAAAGGAGAGAGTGGGCAGCCTTGCCTTAGTCCCCTTGAGGCTTGAAGAAAATTAGTTGGCCTGCCATTTACTAGCGGGGCTATCCACGGCTTTTCTGTGCAAGCTTTGATTAGATTAACAAATTCTGTATTGACACCAAAGGAAAGGAGGATTTTGTAAAGGGATGAGAGTTTTACCCGATCAAATATGTTTGCCATATCGAGTTTTATGAGCATCCCTTTCTCCTTGCACTGGTGGCTGGAATGCATTGCTTCTTACACATGTATAACATTGTCCAGAATGTGTCTCCCTTTTACAAAACCACTTTGGGTGAGGGAGATAAGCTTCCCTGGCAGAGGCTTAATCATGTTTGCCATTAGCTTTGAGAGAATTTTGTACGAGGTGTTGCACAGTGAGATTGGCCTGAATCTGTCAAAGGAGCCTAGATTCACTTCTTTGGGGATTAAGGCTAGAAATGTGAAGTTAACGCTACCTCCAAATTTGGGTTTTTGTTGGAATGCTTTTATCATTCTTAATAAATTGATTTTGATTATTTCCCAACACTTTCTATAGAAATTGATTGAGAAGCCATCTGGCCCTGGGGCTTTGTCCGGTTCCATAGACCAAATTACATTGTTGATTTCTTCCTCTGTAAAAGGCTTCATGAGGGCTGCATTATCTTCCTTTCTCACTAGGGAGGGTATATGAGAGAAAAATTTTGTGGTAACCTCCTTGCAATCAGCTCCATCTTCTTTATAAAGTTTCTGGAAATGAATTTTTGTTGCCTCTTTAAGTTGGGCTGAGCCTTTGCAAATCGAGCCATCTACCGAGGTGATTTCCGAAATATGATTTCTAGAGATTCGAGCTCTGTATTGTCGGTGGAAGCTGAGATGTGATATGTTCCAACTCTGTTGTTTTTCTAAGTGAAGAGGCCTTTCATGGGCTTAAAGTCCAGGAGATCCCACTGTTGAGTTAGCTCCTCAACAAAAGGAAGCATTTGATCCCTGCCACAGTTGCCCCCTCTCTTGTCTTTTAGTTCAAAGACTAAGTTGAGGTCTCCAGCTATAATGATGTTCGTATGGAGCTGTTTTTCTAAAAAAATTGATAGAGTTTGCCAGCATTCTTTCTTTTCAGCAGAAAGGACAGGAACATAATGATTAAAGAGGGAGAAGGTGATCTTACTTGAGTAGTGTTGGAGTTCGGTGAAGATCCAATGTTGTGTCTCAAAGGAAGTTTTAAGGTGGAACTTGTCTTCCGACCACAGAGTTGTGAGAGCACCTGAAGAGCCCCTTGCGCTCATGGTTTTCCCTGTGTTTTTCTTCCATTTCAATTTTCTGATTTCTAAGAGGGATTCCCCTTCAATTTTTGTCTCTTGGAGCATGAGGATTTCGGGAGATTCATTTTTCAGAAGGTCTTTGATTGCTTCGACCTTCGATGGGTTCCCCAAGCCTCTGCAATTCCAAGAGACTATACGCATTATTTACTGGGATTGGAGTGAGTAGGTCGTCCCTTGGGAGGCCTTGTTCTGGTATTTCTTCCAATGGACATCTCGATGGTGGATTGGCTTCCTTGCATTTTTTGCCTCTTCGCTTCTTCTTCTCTTGCTTCTTTGTGAGATTTTCTCTCGAGTCTTTTTTAGGGTCTCTCGAAAGACTCGTCTTCCGAATATCCAGAGTTCTTTAGGGGTTTCGTTTTTTCTATTTCTGCATAGGAAGGGGAGGAGGAGGTTCCAATTGGGGAGCCAAGGAGGGCTACCTCGCCATTGTTTTTTCCGGCTGTGGGAGGAAGGATATGTTGCTAAGTTCTTCAATCACTGGATCAAAATTTTTTGGAAGGTTACTGAGGGTTTCAAAGGAGTTATTGGGGGCCTCTGAGATTGGAGGGGATGAACTTCCTTCTCCAGGAGCTTTCCCTGGTATGGGGGCGTCTAGGCCTTTTGATGCCCCTTTCCCTTTGGATCTGTTGTTGTTCTTTGGATGAGATTCTTTCTGGACCTGCATCCATTGTTCACCTTTTGAGATTTCCCCTTCTTCTTCTTTCTTCTTTTTCCAGTGTCTGACGAAGTGTCCATAGCCATGGCAATACCTTCATTTGAATGGGAGTTGTTCGTAATCCAACTCTTGAATGTGAGACCGGTCTACAACCTTTATTTGAATGGATTTCGGTAGCCCCACCTCTAGATCTACTTTGACACATATCCTAGCACAAGAGTACTGGTCCTTTCTATCTGCTTTGTCAATGTATTTTCCAAGAGTGTTCCCTATGGATTCCAGAGACTTCGGATTCCAACAATGCAAGGGGAGATGAGGGAGACGCACCCATACCTGAACGACTGAGGGCACATCTTATGTCGGGTCAAATTCTAGTGACCATTTGTTCAGGTATAGGCCCTGACGGCCCATGAAGTAAGGTCCATTTCTGAATATGAGGTTTATGTCCTATGTGTTATCAAAGACGAATGCATAAAATCCCCTGCCTACGAGATGGCTTTTGATGCCTTATTTTACCAAGGGGCTCCAATTTCTCTAAACCCATGCATCTACATCTTTGGGAGACATCCATAGACCTGTGAACTGATCAATGAGTCCCCGTTTGGCGAGATTCAAGGCAGATCTACAAGCTTCTTCTGCTGGGAGGTCGACTGAGGGAATACTGTCCAATTTTTTTACAATTTTTTTCTACGTCTCTGTGGTTGTTCTTTTATTGTTGGTTACCACCAATTTCCTGAAATATGTTATCTCTGGGGGTAGAGGAGGTGGGGGAGCCTCTAAGCCCCCTCCTAGGGCCATGACGTGGGGGCAAGAGAGAGGACGCACCAGGTGCGTGCGTAGGCAGCCTCCTAGGCGTGAGCATGACCAAAGCAAGTTTCAATGTATTCACCCTAGCTCTGAAGAAGTTTGTTTTTTTTTCAAATACCATTTTTTATAATAACAAAAAAATATAACATTATTTTCATTCAATTTCATAAATATATTTTACTTTTCTAAATACAACTACATTCATTACAACTACATTCATTTGAATATATATGTGATTTAATTTCATAAATATATTTTACTTTTCTAAATACAATTAGATTCATTTGAATATATATATATATATGATTGGTTAAGTCTTCATTTGAATATATATATATATATATATATGATTCGTTAAGTCTTTGCTTTAAAGAAAATAAATTAAATTAATATTATGAATATTATAAAAAATTATAATATATTGACATTGGTTAAGTCTTTACTCTTAAAGACAACAAATTAAATTAATATAATATTATGAATATTATAAAAAATTATAATATATTGACATTGGTTAACTTTTTATTCTTAAAGACAATAAATTAAATTAAAATTTTGAATATATAAGATGTAAAATGATGGCAATGTGGTCACTTCATTTGAATATTTAGCCAAGCTAGGGAAGAGACACTTTCGATTTCTATTCAAGGCAAATAATCAAATCACTATTGTAGATATAGTCAGAATGGTTGGTCTTTTTCTAGGTTCTGTAAATGAGGAAGACATTCAAGCCCTAATGGAGGAAGTCTTTGAAGATGTGGAGTTTTCAAAAGGACACGAGCCCAGAACCGGATGGATGGTCGGTTGAATTCTTCATAGGTTTATATGATATGATTGGTTTGGACTCACTAAAGGTGGTGGAGGAAGAGAGGTCGGTTGGCCACATGCATGCCCTGCTAAACTCCACATTCATAGCCCTAATCCCAAAATCGGACTCCCCTAAATGTTCTGAGGACTTTAGACCCGTCTCATTGTGTAATAGTGTCTACAAAGTGGTGGAAAAGATAATTGCTAGAAGATTGGAACCAAATCTTTCAACAACTATCTCTAAAGACCAGTTTGGGTTTCTCGAAGGAAGACAGATTCACGAAGCTATTGGGGTGGCACAAGAAGGTTTACATAGTCTCAAAATGAAGAAGCTAAAAGGTGTCATAGTGAAGGTAGATCTGTCAAAGGCTTATGACCGAGTAAGATGGATATACTTAAAAGACTTTTGCTTACTCATTTGGGGTTTGAATTTCCTTTCATAAATTGGGTGATGAGTTGCATTTCCACACCAACCTTTGCAATCCTAATCAATGGAGCAGCCTCCCCATTCTTCCATGCAAAAAGAGGACTACAACAAAGATGCCCATTGTCACCCCTCCTTAGTAGATGTAAAATCTCATGGGATTTTCCATGGTATTGAAATATCCCATGCATTATCCTTAACACACCTACTATTTGTGGATGATCTTATGTTATTTTGTAATGGTCTTCGATGGGACGCAAACAAATTGTCCAGGATATTGGACCTTTTTAGCATAGCTACAAGAATGAAAATAAACTCAAGAAAGTCCACCCTCTTAGGAAATAAACTGGTGGAGGCACAGATGACCTTATACCAAGATATCTTCCCCTTTGAAGTAAAATACCTAAAGTCAGGATATAAATATTTGGGGTTTCAATTAAAACTGAATAGCTACTTGAAATCAGATTGGTTATGGCTATTAGCAAAGTTGGAAAAAAGGCTCAAAGTTTGGAGTTATAGGTGGCTTTCTAGAACAGGGAGGTTGGTGCTTGTCAAATCGGTTCTAGAGGCCATTCTCGACTGCGGGATGGCTCTAGCATGGATTCCTAAAGTGGTGCTAGAAAAAGTTCAAAGAATCTGTTTTAAATTCCTTGGGCAAGCTCTAAGGAAAATTTTGTTTTCACTAGGGTAAAGTAGGAGTCACTGGCAATCCCAAAAGTGCTTGGAGGATGAGGTTTAAAAAACATTTTCCTATTTTCAAAAGCGTTGGTAGAAAAATCTGTATGGAGAATAATATCAACAGATAGTATGTGTACACATGTGGTTACTCAAAAGTACATTCAGTTGGATTCAATTGTAGATTGGATCAGAAATCCCCAAAAAAAATCAATGGATGCTCAATCATTTGGAAGGCTATAATCAACTCTTTTGCGGTGGTAGGAGATGGACTAGCTCGATGTATTGGAAATGGGAAACAAGTTTGCATTCGTGCAGATCCCTGGTTGGAAAGTGACAATAAACACATCCTCAAGCCAGATCTGGTTGATCTTTTGCGTGATCAAAGTCTCTTCCATTTAAATCAGGTTGCAGACTCAGCCCACACCACCATCTGGAGCCAAAAGTGGATGGAACTTGGCCAATTGGGTTTGGAGGGTGATATGGCAATCCTTTGGACAAACTACATCTTTGCACTCAAGTCGTCCCATATCCACATTGTGGAAAGGGAAGACAAAATAATCTAGCAACATCCTCTGCTGGGCATCTACTCTCCAAAATTGGGCTACATACAACAAAATTTAGAGCATTACCTGCGGGAACCTATTTGGTGATGGAAGGGTCTCTCGAAAGTGCGTTGTCCTTTAAAAGCCAAGATTTTTATGTGGTGCTTAATAGTTAATAAAATCCCAACTTGGGATAAAATGAAGAATAGGCAAAAGGGCGAACATGATGTGTTGTATGCAAATCTTACAATGAAACCACAACACATTTATTTCTACTTTGCCCCTTTGTAAAACAAATATGAGTTCAGCTCACTTAAATCAGGCATGCCTTTGGAATGGCCCATCAATGAAAGACTATCAAGTTGATCAGTACTTCTTTTACTCTTTGCAAATGAAACTCTATGATAGTTATCAATTGGCCCATAAAATATCAAAAATGTCACAACCTACAGCTCATCCATATTTTAGAAGGATGTTTACAAGATTCTTCACACTTTTGACACTCTCTATATGACATGTCTACAAGTAGCAAAACATGGAGGCAAATTCGCTATCTAAAGCAAGCCTTCAGCTAGGTTTTGGCCAATGGTTGATCTTTAAAGTCAAGGATGGAGCTTATTGAGTATTATCACAAGCCTTTTATTGATGACACTTCTCACAAGGAAGCCACTCTTTTATACACTTTTGATACCTCTTTTGTTTACACTTTAGAACCATTCTACTCGAGGGCATTTTCATACTTGATGTATTTTTGAAATAACATTTTCATACTTGATGTATTTTTGAAATAACTTAACGGCAGTTTTGTCAAGATGATGATTCTCAGTTTTGTGCAGGGTATTTCACTGAAAATACAAGCAAAATACATAGTTAGATATATTTCTACAAAATGTAATTTCTTTTCTATGCAAATGAAAAGAAATTTATCTTTTTTATGAGGGAAAAAATATTTATGATATAAAATGACAAAATCTTTTTTCAATATAAATATATTTGAAAAAAAAAATCACATTTATCAAAATTGATAATATAAATAAAAATAATTTAAATCTTAAAATTAATATATTATTTGGTAAAATTAATATATTATTTGGAAAAAATATTCAACCATAATATTTGTATAATTATGTCAAAGGCATTCTTTAGTGTTAGAATTTTTTTTTAAAACTGTCAACTGGTTGACAGGTTTTCTAAAACCATCCTTTCGAACCACATTATACACAAACCCGTAAACAAGGAAAAAAAAAATTGTCAACAAAAAGCTGTCAAGCAATACCTTTACATCCTTTGCTCTCCACCTGTCCCCCTCCTTCATTGGAAATTAAATCGACGGAAAAGCGCTGCACGCGAAGGCAGCCAAAAAAGCGACGTGTGGAAGGAATGCATCGGAAGGGCACAGGTGGGCGCCTCTCTATAGCCACTTAGGTCGGCGACTCGCCAAATCCATGCACAAATATGGAGGACGGACTATTACCACCATCACCACCGACTTCATTTTTCCTACAGAAAGACACTCACAGTGTTAACCGAACGGAAGAACGATTAGGTAGCCACCGGGACTCGAACACAGAATCTCTGAATAGCAAATCGACCTCGACGGCTGCGGAAGGCGAAGGCGACGGCGGCTACGGCTGTCGAATCCTGACGGTAAGAAGTTGACTGGGTTTTTTACGGCTTTTGATTGTCTAAGATGTTAATGAGGTCGGCCATTGTTGTTGTTGTAAGTGTCATTGTTGTGAAATTTGCGGGATAAGCAGCTTTTTCACGAGGTAGAATTTAAAGCTCAGTAGTGTTAAGCAAGTTGCAACTTTATGCGGCAATTATATGTCAAAACCTCAAAGAAACAAGTCCGGATTCTGACGATGAAAGGAATTTCGTAAAAAGCTTAAGCAGGCGACCGATTTCCTCCATTTTCACTGAAATTTAATTTAATCAACAGAAAAATCCCCGCCATTACCAGGCGCTTTTTGTGAAATTGCCTCTGACAAGTCTTATAACTGCTCATGGCACACTGAGCTGCAAACTGAGTGTCCAATACGCCGCATCCATTCTCACTAGCTTTTTAGTTTATCAGAGAGATTTATTTTCGTATTTGAGTTGTAATGGTGAACAAGTCTGGATTCCGACGGTGAACGGAATTTCGTAAAAAGCTTAATCAAACGACCGTTTTCCTCTATTTTCACTGAAATTTAGTTTAATTAACAGAAAAATCCCCTCAATTACCAGGCGTTTTTTGTGAAATTGTCTCTGACCAGTCTCTTAGCTGCTCATGGCAGACTAAGCTTCCAACTGAGTGTCCCAGACGCTGCATTTTTGCATTCTCACCGGATTTTTAGTTTATCGGAGAGATCTTTATTTCCGTATTTGAGTTTTAATGGTTTTCCGTTTACGAGTACTTTCTTTTCTTCTTCCTGTTTACCGGCACATGGCATAAGAAGTTTTTTATTAACAAATGATGTGTATTTGAGGTGTAGATGTCTTCCATTTGTGGTTTGTTTCAAGTACGTTGCAAGTTTATGCGACAATTAGGTCAAAACCTTAAAAAAACAAGTCTCTATTCGAACGGTGAACGTAATTTCGTAAAAATCTTAATCAAGCGACCGATTTCCTCCATTTTGACTGAAATTTAGTTTATCAACAGAAAATTCCCGCTCATTAGCATGTGCTTTTTGTCAAATTGCCTTTGACAATTCTTATGTCTGCTCATGACAGACTAAACTTCAACTTGAGTGTCCAAGACGCTACATTTCTGCAGTCTCACCGGATTTTTATTTTATTGGAGAGATCTTTATTTCCGTATTTTAGTTGTAATGGTGTTCCCTTTAATGGTACTTTTTTCTTCTTCTTCCTGTTTACTGGCATATGGCTTAGCAAGTTTTTCATTTACAAATGCTGCTTATTTGGGGTGCAGATGCCTTCCTTTTGTGGTTTGTGTTATTCTCGATGTGTTTTATGAGCTTTGGGGGAGGAATCGCAGAACCGGCAGCTCAGAATTCTGGTTCTTTTAGCACTTATTCGGCGGGGCCTTCAGATTCTCCGAGCGACCTTTTCAGTCCCATACATATTTCTCCCTCTGTGGTTCCACATGCCTTGCCAGCACAGATTATATGTTATTAGTGTTAAGATGTTTGTAATAATATTTAAATTTAAATATTTATACAAACACTATTATCAAGAGCTTTTGTTTTGGAGTGTTGAAGGAATATGGACCGTCCATATTATTTCTTGCGCGACGCGATAGCTTCCCTACGGTTCTCGAACCACGCTTGCTCCCCAAGAAAACCCTGTTGACAGTTTAGGAACTGTTGTCCCAGTTATTAATGGCCAAATTTCTTAGGAGATCCACAGAAACAAGACCTGGGGGGACAATTAGCACACTATCTGCAAGCACACAGACGGCGACGATGCCATGAAATTTCTTGAAGTTTTCTTAATGTTACAAAAGTACAGGTAAGAATAATCATAAGCCGAAAAGAAACATGGTAAAGGTTTGAATCTCAAGAAGTGCTTCTGGCGCAGCGAGTGACCTGAGTGCAGCTCTGCTTGTAAGGGTTTGCCTTGCTTGTGGATCGGTAGTTGTAGTAGGATGAACCGCGCCTGGAACACGGCATGTTGTTGGCCCTCAACGCGCCGTAGCTGATGTACGTCCGGCCGGCCAGAAAACGCCATCTCGGAATCCATCTGCATTTCTTCGTCCTCGAAGCATTCTCCGATCAAACCCTCGCAGCGGGGTCGCGGCTTCGAACCCCACAGAGCCCCCAAGGCGTCCATCTCCGAGCCGGCGGCGGATTCAATTAAAGCCGCGAGTAACACAGACAACAGAAGCAGGCCGAAGAAGAAGAAGAAGAAGAATACCACCTTCCCCATCTCAAACCAAAAATAAACCTCAGGGGATTCCAACCGACGAAGACAGATTGCAGAAAAATCTCAGGGTTTACTGAAATGCGAAGCAAGGATTTGGGTCTCGCGGGTGCTTGAAATCACCGTGAATCTGATCAACAAGAACAGTGGATACACATAAAGAGAAGTGTTGTATATGTTGATTGCTTTCTGTATATACGTCCAACAATAATGTGTGAATGAAAAGAGGGGATTGGGAATCTTCAGCCTTACCCTTCCCCTCGGCTTTCTCTTCAGTGGGAGCTGTTAATGTTAGTGGATTTTTTGTTCGGCAAGCTCCCAGATTCATTTTATTTTTGGATTTATATCTGTCGAATAAAAAGAAGTGGAAGGGTAAATCTCAATCTTCTACAACTTCGTACCATATTTGGCAAATATTAAAAGTTTAAACCTTCAGTCACGATCTTATCGGATATACTTCTTTTACTCAGAGAGCAGTCCTAAAAATAATCAAGATCATAACTTCAGGCCTAAAGAAAATCGAGATGCAGTTATGAAAAGCATAAATATATTTTAACCTTAAATGCATGAAGAAAGAAATCAAAGAAGTTTAGGTACATAAATTTCATTATTTTTATACATTTAAATACTAATGAATTATTGTTTTTGCTTTTAATGGAGTCGTAGAGCGCTTGGTTTCTTTCAATGCAAACTTGCATTCTGGGTTTCATACGATTGAGCAATAGTTGATTCAGGAATTTCCAAAACAGCCCATAAAATCTTATGCAAGGCGCTTGCTGCAAAACATAACATTTACTGTAAAACCTGGGTAACCTTAATTAAAATATCGTAACAGTTTTCACAATGATTGGTGTCACAAATGAGTTTCTCTTTGTTCATTGTTTTGTATTGGATATTATTTTATGATAACTCATAGTTGATTCACTCCTTTCTAATGAAACCTCCAATAAATTCAAACTACAAACTGGTTGTATTTATGAGCATTCCAACAAAGGATTAATAGGAAGAAGAACGAAAGCATACTGGTCTAATTGTCATTAGGTTCATTTTTTTCACTTTCATGAACAAAGAATTCATCGGCCTTCCAATATCATGGTTTTCCCACTGTATAAGCGGCACCTAACTAGATTGGCGTCATGTCATGTGACAGGTGATATATAGCAGAAGCAGTGCCTGGTGGAATATTGATAAAAATCAAGGTMGGTATATCGACGACCCATGTGGTATCGCGTTTTGAATTGATGAAASGATTTTCTGCRTCTTAGAATGGTTGTGGTGGTTGTATGCTTCATTGAAGTTGTTTTGAGAATAAGCACAGGTAATGAGGGGAATCACACCAACAACAGTCATGTACAAGTTGTTTTGAGAATAAGCACAGGTAATGAGGAGAATCACACCAGCAACAGTCATGTACAGATATTCCAGTGGTTCCTTTCCCTCCTCTCATCTTAGGAAAGCGATAGCATTGGTGTAGATCTTTCCTTATTCCTATATCTTCATTTTTCCAGGAAATTTATCCACGAGGGGTTCTTTAGTCATTTTATATATTTCCTCATTTTCTTAGTTTCTGAGGTGAACAACTACCTCTTTTTTCCCTTTTCTTTTCTTTTTCTTTGGCACCTTTTGTGGAAATGCCAAAAGATAAGTAGAATGGAACTAACTATGTGTTTTCAAAGAGTTCTTTATGGGAAATCAATTATTATAGTGGATTTATTTTTTTTATTCTCGATTTCCATACATGAGATCTAAGCACCCCCTTATCAACTACACAATATCAACGAAAAAAACAGTTCTTGAGATCAAAATCCATAACTAACTAATGTATGTTCTTGAGATCAAAATCCATAACTAAATAATGTATGTTCTTGAGATCAAAAAATGTATGTTCTATTTGATGATTATTCAACTAACTAATGTTTTACATGCTTAACAACGGTTACAACAATTGTTCCACTGCAAAAGCAATCTAAAGTAGGATGCAATTTGTGCTCTTTATCCATAACTTTGGATGCAATTTGTGCTCTTTATCCATAACTTTAAAATCTCTTAGATGTGACTCCTTCCATATGGCGAACATTTGTGATTCATCTTTGCAAGAATCATAATCATCTTTTCATTTGCTTTCGCTCTCTTCAATCATTTGCTTTCGCTCTCTTCATGAGGATCCTCGGACAAGCTCCGCTTGGAAAAGTTATATTCCTCTGAAATAAGCTTGTGCCATTGATCTATTAGACTTCAATCATTTGCTTTCGCTCTCTTCATGAGGATCCTCGGACAAGCTCCGCTTGGAAAAGTTATATTCCTCTGAAATAAGCTTGTGCCATTGATCTATTAGAGTTGAAGGTAATGAGTCTCTGACTCTTCTTGACACCAAATGTCCATATGGACCTTGGCCATCAAAACCACCACAGAAGATTGTATCTTCACGAGATCCAAAACCCTCTAATTACGATTAGCACATACAATGATGAAGAAGCCCAATAGTTCTTAAAACCCAACATGTGAACTATACCCAAATTGGTTTTTACAAGGTCATGACACAAACATCTATCACTCAACCAATTAAATAGACATTTTTAATGATTTTGAAATTATTTTGCTTTATTTAATTGCTTAACTGAAAGAATTATTTGAATTTTGCAAAGCGTTTAAAAAGGTGGAAATTATAGCCAAATACCTCCCAAACAACCATGCAATCCTGGTTGACTCCCTTCTTCCCTTGTTGTGAGTAAATTGATGCAATATCACTCGATCCGCTTACACACATTCTACCGGGAATACAAGCCAAATGCTCATCCTTTTTTTCCTATGTTTCTAAAGCTTTTAAGGCCTCTTTTTCTATAAATACGATACATTTAACACGTTTTGCACGGCCAATGGAATGCACTAAGACACTTTTTACATCTTAAAGTAGGATTCAATTGTCAAAAATACTAAAACATTTCAGGCTAATCGCTTCGTAAATTAATAGAACAGGAACATTATGCAAGTTTCAGAGGGTTTACAGATTGCAATATGACTATTTTAACATCTTTTGGTGGCATTTAACAGTCAAAAACCTTGTAATTTTTTTAGCTCAAATGCAGTGCCAATGGGAATTCGCCTAGAAAAGCTCAATAAATCTAAATTCTTATTTTATCCAAGCTTTTAGTAGTGACTTTCGAGTCCCGAAGAGATTGCACCCCAACCGCAAATGTTGTAGAGGATTGGGACTAAACCTGCAAAGGACTACTTTCCAAAACTTCATTCATAGAATTTCAGACATAACTCATCATTTTCAAAGAATAAAGACCACACTACAACCAATGTGTCAGGCATGGAGACATACGACACCAATAATTGCAAACAACGAAGAATTTAACATATTACGGATCTAATTTTAAACAATTCAAGAATAATGAAAGTGCATAATTTTCTTCATTCAAAGAGCTAGATATTCACAAAGATAATGAGCTAAGAGAGCTCAAGATTCATAAGAAAAAACCTTGCATGCAAATCGATAATAGTACAGACCTAAAGATTCAAAATATGAAATCTTTACACTCATCCAGTGAAAAGCTTATAAGAAGAACGAACCTAAATACTCAAAATTTCACTGAATCATCAAATGCCTCCATGTTGAGCTTCATCGACAGGGTTTTCATCGGAATAAATGTCTATGCTGTTAAAATTAAAGTGTCGAAGATCAAGACTTTCCGCGACTTATGTGCACTACAGAACAAGGCCCAAACACTTTCAAACCCTGGTTCTATTTTATGGTGTCTTTTATTTTGATATATAGATCACTTAAAGGAACATTGTTGTTGATTATATTTTATCATTATAAGAAGATGTGAAAAAAATTGTTTGCGCCTTGGAGGAGAAACTATTTTTAGGTTTCATGGACATTATACATTTAGTAGAAGATATTGAATTAGTTGGTGTCTAATGACTAAATGGATGTTTTCTTAAAAACCATGCATTTGTAATGCAAAATACATATTCCAAAGCTTGAATAGAAGGATGATATACTTTTATAAAATCATTCTAATTTGCAAATTAATATACATAAATTCACAATATGTTTAATGTTAATGTACTACTTATATAAAAACCAAAAACATGGTAGAAAACATAAAAGATTTTTTTTTAAAGACAAACAATAATCATAAAATGCTTATTTCCCGTTAAATACAATATATATGACCAAAATGTTTTATCGTCTTAGAGTACACTTATTTGATAATATTTTGTTGATAGGAAAATACTAATGAGAGCGAGAAAATAAATCATTGTTATATAATTTTGATGCAACAAAATATTATGTGAACTTATATGAAAAAGAAAAAAAGGACATGAAGAAATTAAGATAGTTTTAAAAAAACATTTTGAGGAACTTATATGATATTTTCGTAATTTTAGGTACTTGTATCATATAATATAGATAGAACTTATTAATATTTTTTTATTAAAAGATTAAATTTTCATATTTGATGGGATTTAGATAGGAAAGTTATTATCCATCAAGTTAAATTAATGTTGATTTGTAGCCAAATGAAAGGAACATAAACTAACCAAATTACATACTTTGAATTTATAAACACGAGAAAATAATATTTACACTTATAAACCATATAAGTGTGCATCATAAACCAAGAAAAGAAGATATATTTAGATTTACAAAGAAAAATAAACTGTAATCACTTTAAGTCATACAAGAATATTTTTGAGTCTATATACATTACAAACTTGTATTAAGATTAGATATTCAATCCTTATCAAGAATAAATCAAAACATATATTTAGATTTATAAAAAGGAATAAACTATAATCACTTTAAGTTATACAATAATATTTTTAGTCTATACACATTACAAACTTGTATTAAGATTATATATTAAATTCTTATCAAGAATAAATCAGAATTATTTATCTATATACATTACAAACTTGTCTTAAAATCAAAACATATATTTAGATTTATAAAGAAGAATAAACTATAATCACTTTAAGTTATACAATAATATTTTTAGTATATACACATTACAAACTTGTATTAAGATTATATATTAAATTCTTATCAAGAATAAATCGGAATTAGTTATCTATATACATCACAAACTTGTCTTAAAATTAGATATTCAATCCTTATTAAGAATAAATCAGAATTATTCATGATTACATAAAGATATTTAAATTTATAGACAATAAATTTAAATATATTGAAAATGAACATAGAATCATTTAAATTATGGATTCATAATTAATATGACTAAAAAAAATACATTTTAAAGGTTTTAAAAAAATTAAAAATAAATTCACAAAATTAAAATAACATTATGTATCATAACTTGGAATAATAATATTTTACATTAGTTAGTTGAATTATGGTTTAGGAATAGTTCACTTTTTTTCATGTATTATACCTTCTTAAAATTTGTAAATTTTATTTATAAGTTTTATTTATTTTACTTTTATTACTTTGGCATTTTCATTCTTTAAGTTGGATTATGGTTGTTTATATACATTACAACTTGTATTAAGATTATATATTAAATTCTTATTAAGAATAAATCAGAATTATTCATCTATATACATTACAAACTTGTCTTAAAATTAGATATTCAATCCTTATCAAGAATAAATCAGAATTATTCATGATTACATAAAGATATTTAAATTTATAGACAATAAATTTAAATATATTGAAAATGAACATAGAATCATTTACATTATAGATTCATAATTAATTTACATTATGGATTCATAAAGATATTTAAATTTATAGACAATAAATTTAAATATATTGAAAATGAACATAGAATCATTTACATTATGGATTCATAATTAATTTACATTATGGATTCATAATTAATATGATTAAGATTTAAATAAACTTTATAACAAATAAATTTAAATACATATTGTTAATAAGAAACACCATGTGGACTAGTGGTAGCCAACCCTTTTCCAAAGAGGGACAAAAAAACAAAAAAAAAAAGACTTAAAAAAAAAAATTAAGTACTTTTTAAAAAATTTAAAAAATTAAACCAAATTGCCAAAATTAAAATAACATATGTATCATAATTTGAACAATAATATTTTACATTAGTTAGTTGAATTATGGTTTTAGAATAGTTCACCTTTTCATGCATTGTTCATTCTTTAAAATTTGTATTCTTTTATTTACATCGACATCTATTTTACCATTACTTGGCATTCCACTGGTTAGGCTATGATTTGTGGAATAGTCTAATTGAATTCATGGTTTGTAAATAGTCTGTGTCTCATGTACACCTCCTTTAAAATTTATAAGTTTCATTTATTTAACTTTACATTCTCGCATTCCTCATTGAATTCATGGTTTAGAATAGCTGCCCAAGCCCATGCATTTTGTATCTTTTTAAAATTTATAAGTTTCATTTATTTTACTTTTATTATTTCGGTATTCTCATTCTTTCATTTAAAGTATACTAGTTAATTTTTTAAACAAATAATTTTATAAATTAATGATAAAATAAATTTTAATTAAATAAATAAATAAATTTATTCTGTTTTGAATTTTAAAATAATTTATTATAATATTTAAATCTTATTTTTTTATTTTAATTTATTTTATTTATCACATGGTTTCCATTCAAAGTCTCAAATATATTTGACTTTTTTATATATATATTAAGTTAACATTTCATTTTATTTAAACTACTTTCAATTAAAAACATTTAACAAATGTATTTAATCATCTTTTCACCACAATCACAACCACAACATTAATGTAATAATATTAATAATAAATAAAATCACTTCCAAATAAAAATATTCTACAAAAAAAATTACTCCATTAGCTCGATGCAAAATAAAATATTTATTTAAAAATAGAAAAACCTAAAGAAGTGTATCTGTCACTCTCGATACTTTATTTAAATACAAGGGCCATAATTCACATTGAAAAATACTCTTCCGAAATAAGACCTTTATGGCTTATGATAAGCAGTTGGCGGGAAAGTGCAACAAACACCATTAAGTTCACAAACAGGTGTATCGTGGGGGCAGTCAGTATCATGCTTGCATTTCACAGGCGGCGTATAGCAACGATAAGGCCCATGATCAGCCTCTACCACAGCGGAAAGGTCTGAAAATAACACAATCACAAGCCACAAAAAAACGATTAAAATAAATATATATTATACAATACCTAATATTCACATTAAGCTGAATCAGCGGAATGAATCTTACCATGCGCTGCCAGCATGAAGAGGAGGATTGCAATCAACCCCATATACGCTTTCATGGATATTACAGCACCTCTCGCCATTTCTTTTCACAATGCAACAACAGACTAACAATGATAATTTCTCTTCACTTCTCAGCAAACACACGAAGAATGACAATTTCTCTTCACTTCTGAGCAAACAACGATGTGTATCATGTATTTATAACTGCGGGAGTGCTGATTCCAAGGCACAACTTTCCTCATTGAATGGATGTTTATTTTAAAAATGGAAGTTGCAGCCCTGCAGGACAGTGTATCTCCGAAATATAATGGTTGTCGTATATTTATTGTGGCACTGGTTATTACAGCATATAAGCAGGCATAATAATGAGCATATAATGAGGCATGCTTAACATTCCCTGTTTCACTGTCAATTGACAGCTCATCTTACTCTATACATTGCATGGGGTACTGACGATTTACAACGGTCTTCTATTTATTTCTTTCAGTTTTTCAATTGTTCCCCCCTCGGCTTGTTTTGGATGTTTCTCTGTGCAATTTTCTTATTTAAGAAAATTGTCACCTTGGGCAGAATGTTGCCTTAATCACGCTCCAGATTTAATGGAGGAAAAATTATTCTGTGCGGCGAACTTCCTGTAGCCTGGCATAATGTATAGCACACTGATGGCGTAAGTAACAACGGGGCAATATAAATGCCTTAATGTTGAATGCCTTGATATTCAACTTCTCTTGAGGAAAGAGCACTAGTTTAATTGTTTTTAAGCATTCAAAGAGAAATAGTTAATTCAAAGGGAATAAAAAGAAATTGAGTT
>SNQJ01S0017732.1:133611-145231 GCA_010110895.2 Picea sitchensis
ACAACGGGGCAATATAAATGCCTTAATGTTGAATGCCTTGATATTCAACTTCTCTTGAGGAAAGAGCACTAGTTTAATTGTTTTTAAGCATTCAAAGAGAAATAGTTAATTCAAAGGGAATAAAAAGAAATTGAGTTACAAATCTTGATGTTTAAAAGACCTTGGGATCGAATGAATTGTGTTGGTATTGTTTATTAATTGATGCACAAGGTTCATCCTCGCCCTAGGACTTTGAACCACCTCTCGAAGATCTGATCGTCGACTCAATCATGACAACGAGGTTGACCCTTAAAATCATTCTGTGAAGGCACATGACCTCGTTCTTCCTATCTTGACAAACCTCCATTCTCTTGGAGTAAGCCCTGATTGGTAATTTTATAGTTCGAACTTTGTGGCCCAATCCAGTCTCAATACATAACTGGATCTTGGAATATCGACAGTGCAAAATGCAGGGACAACTATCCTTTTTGAGGGAGGTTTTTTTAATTTATGTTCCTCTCTATAGAAGGTTGTGATTTGATCTTCCAATCTAACCGATGCTTCATGGGCATGCGAGGACTGTATCTCGACCATTAGAGCTTAGATTTAAATTTCCATGGCCCATGTTTCGATCAACTTCCTCCATTGTGGTTGATATTATAGGATATATCTACTCTAAAAGATATAGGGGTTAGATTGGGGATATCCTTTAAAACAAGAAACAAGAAAATCAAAGAGGTAAAAATATTCTTGAACATGCATTTATGTGAAAGTAGTCTTGGAAAAATCCTTGACTCCATCTCCTTAGAATGGACAATAAGATCAAGTAGCCAAATCAAATCAAGATGGTGAACAATCCAAAAAAAAATTCCAAGGTTAATGCTTTGAGTTTCATTAATCAATTCCAAGATTTAAGAGACTTAAAGATCTTAAAAAATTAGGAAACCCCATCAAAAAAAAAAGGGGTCCCTCGCTAATATGACAACCCCTGATGTAGAGGAATACCCCCAATCCCCACCAAAAGAAATTGAATAACAAACTTCCTTACTTGAAATCGCTCAAGTAGTAGGTGCATTTAATGTTATTTTCATATGCACAAACTTGAACAACACAATACCTAGATAATCAAAAAGATACCAAAGAAGAGAAATAAGAATGGAAAGGAAATACTAAAGGACTAGTGCTCAAAGCTAGAAGTGCCCCCTCAAACTCACTAAGGAAGCATGGCCCTTGCAATTTGTCTCCACTCATTGTGGGAAGAAAATCCAATTGAAAGCATACATAAAACGAGGCAAAGTGGGACCTAGCCCTAGGTATCCAAGACTCACTCTTTATCTATAAAAACTTCACATGATAGAGGCTTCCTATGAAACCTACTTCAGATATACAAACTTTTTGTAATTAGGCCAGATTGTCACTAAAGCATTATTTTAAAGCATTATTCCAAATCATTAGATACAAGCATTACCTCTTTGTTATCAAGGAGAAAATTCTTTGGACTATTGTATTAGAAGTTTGTAACATGGTTAGCTATATAACAAGAATTCTAGGTTCAAAGCCACTTAATTTTTGTAAAAAATTCTTGAAATATATACTCAAATCAAAAGTAGTGTCACTAGTACCACCAAAAAATAATTATGAATCAAATTTGTAATATTTTTAAAAATGGTGTTACTAGTATCACCACAAATTTTTTTTATGAGTTAAATTTGTAATATTTTTGAAAAATGTGTGACAAGTATCACCACTTTTTTTTTTCTTTTTTCTTTTTTCTTTTTTTTATGGTTAAAGTTTCTTATATTTTTGAGATATGATTCTACTAATATCACCACTTTATTTCTTCATGTTTAAAATTTATCATATTTTTAAAATATGGTCTTAAGAAAATCACCACTTCATTTTCATTTGTTTTCTAGTAGGCCATATAATTTGTGTGGGAAGAAATGGGTGATGCCAAGCATCACCATGCACCCCTACCATGTTATAACAACATAAAAATATGTGACGATAAAGAGTATTAACCTCCTCTCCCATATTAATAATTTTCTAGTGTGATAACTACATTCCAGATAAATACAACAAAACCCAATTTTCTAAAGAGCTAAAAGATTAAGTAATTTAAGTGTTTACATCTCTTAATAACGCATATATCTTTCAAACTTATTTTTAATCTCATATAAAAAATATTACAACTTTCTATATGAGTTTCATCTAATCCCTTTTAAGGAGGTACAAGAGGTTGATTCCTCCATTACCAACTTGTAGTCAACATTAAAGCACACATAGGGAAGTTAGGAATCTAAAATGTGTTGATTTAAATGATGGTACAATATTTAAATTCTCATGGAATACAATTTCATTGAATACAATTCTTGGCATTGCATAAACTTATTATGTACATCAACAACAATGAGATATGAAGGATGCAAGATCAACAATGAGATATGAAGGATGCAATATCTTATAGATATTAAAATAAATAGCAATAGTTTGCCAAATTGGAAGATTCATGGCAATTGACCAGGAAAAATTTAGAATATTTACACTAGTAGATGATATTATTATAGAAGTGTTTTTTTTTTTTTTTTTTCTTTTACATTGATTGCATTTACACAAAATGTGAACTTCAAGAAAACCAACATCCTAAATGATCGATCTCTACTTAAGGTTATCCTTTCACGTTCGCTCATCAGGCATAGGCACTCCCCAATAACTTCATTCTCCAAAATCTATGAATTGCCTCTTGCAATGCTTCTTGATTCATGTTTCCACCATTATTTTTCAAATTATGAACATAATGGTCACTACACGCTTATCACGTTAAATTGTTGAGTAACAAATATTTTAGTATTTTTTATTTGTCGTATTGTTCTCCATTTAAAAATATATATATATATATATATATATATATATATATATATATATTCATTCACAAAGCGTTTCATCCTCAATTTTAGCTTGTCTCATTATGTTAACAAATGTTGAAACAACACCTTTTTCCTTTCAAAATCGAGTCCTACTTTGCTAATTTGTTTAAATAGTTCATCACTTTACTTCTTAATTTCACTAATTCACTCATCTAGAATGTCTAATTTCATTTAGAATTCATCCTTAAACATTATAGCAATAGACAGAATTTGGTTTTGCCTCAAAAGTTTTTTTAGCAATTGCAACATTAAGAATATATTTGTGTTCCTTGTGTTTTGAAAACCACTTCTTTGTTAGAGAAACCTACATACTCAAGCACTTATTTGTTAAAATTTGTGTCCCATGTTGTTGTCGCTTCATCTTCATTGGTGAGAGATCGTGCTTTGGCTCGGTGACATCAAGTATATGGGTTTCATTTTCTTCTTCTTATGTGGGACATAAATTGACCTTATGATAACAACAATGGTCATTGTTGCTACTTGTCCCATTGCAATTTTGTGTTGACCTCATTATCTATTTTCCACTTTAGTTTCATCATGTTTTTATTGTAAAGAAATTACAAGAAATGTATTGTCTATAGAATTCAATGATTTTGTTATCTCAAATGGCAAGGCTTCTCTCCAACAATGACCTCATAATTAAAAATAATTCTACGTTCATAGCATTTTATGTATGCATAGGTGAAAAAGAGGAGGGGAATGCATCATATCTCTCCATCCAACATTAAAAAAATAGATTTTTAAATTTATCCATTTATTAGCTCACTCCATATTATCCAACTTAAATAATCACTTACATCATAAACTATTTATTATATATTCAATTTTTAAATTTACACCATAATGTCATGATGTCTCTTGCACTTTAAATAAAAATGGTTTTTATTAAAAATATTGTAAATTAATATATAATTTCTTAATTGTATTGCTCTGGATGGGAGGGGGGGGATGATGCACCCTCTTGTTCCTGATGGGAGGAGGAGGGTTGATCTAGGTGGATATTGGTGGCCACCCACTTATTCCAACTGGCTCCTCTTGTCAGTTTTTAGTTTAGCATGTTCTTTTGTACTTCTTTGTAATTGTGGGTTCTACATTTCTGGGGTTGTCTGAAGCCCTACACATCTTCCAGGTGGATATTGGTGGCCTCTCACCTAATCCAATTGGCTTATTTTGTATGTTTTCATGTCAGGACATCTTGTTGTACTTCCAGGGCTGTTTTGGAGCCCTAAACAATGTTTCTTTGGCTCGCCACAGTCAAACTATATACGGAGTTAGAGTTTGACAAAAAAATGTGTATTTCTCTTAAATACCTTTCCAACAGGCTATCACGCGCCTTAAACGAAGGTCGTATGCAAAAGTTACAACCCCAGGAAGTTGAGGTACCAACTTACCCATAGGGGCCCACATGACTTTTGACGTTTCACCTCCTAGGGTTAGGTTTTTGGATGTCTAGGGTTTTGGAATTCATGAGTAATATCAAAAAGGCCTCTGGAGCCTCATTGTAATCATTCTGCTCAGACGAATGTGCGTAGCAACCACATCTCTTCTCAGAGATAGCTACCACCATTCGAGCAAGTGTTTCAGTTTTGCAGTTTTACAGTTTCAGCCTATTTCATTTATTCANAGAAGATATTGTTAACTGGATATCTGCGTCATTCTTCATATCTCTGTGTTTATTTTATTCAGTATGTTAATCAGTTCATTCTGCTCCTAAATCTAAATTAGTGGTATCAGAGCGGTCTGCTCTTCATTTATTTTTCTTCGTGTATGTCCCCGACAAGATCTGGGTATAAGAAGTTGGGACTCGAACCAATCGAGTCGTTGCAAGATCGGTCGCGTCGAGCCCAACAACAACCCATGGGGGACAAAAAGAAAGATGATGGAGCATGAGATATTATTAAAATGTTGCTCGAGGAAGCCCTCGTGCGACAAAGGAATGAAATGATTGAAAACTTTGTGTAGATCCTTCGATGGCTGCCCATGGGAGAAGCATCTTCATCAAGTGGCCATGCAACCCCCCTCAAGGTACATGTAAATTTTGATATTCCATTATTTGAAGTACTGATAGATGCGGATGTTGTAGATAAATGGTTGAATCTGCTCGAAGGGTACTTTTCGGTCCATGATTTTTTCAATAGGGAAAAGATTGCTTTTGCACTCCTCAAGGTCGTCCCCCATGTTAAGGATTGGTGGGATACTTACTCTGAGAAAAGGGTCATAGAGGAATCTGCAATATTCGTGGTTGCCCCTACATGGGATTCCTTCAGGGACGCCATTAAAGAACAATACTACCATGTTAGAAGCTACGAGGACCAGTACACCCAATGGACCACCTTGCGTCAAGAAAGGGACTAGACAGTACTAGACTGGACCAATATTTTCCATACCTTGCGCACCAAAATGGGTATCAAAGACTCTGAGAAACATCTGGTGCTCAAATACTACAGTTGCTTGCATAGATACATTCAAGCAGAAATGGAGTTTCTGGACATCGCCTCATTGGGCACAGATTATAGATACGTTGTCAAGATCAAGCAGAAATTTAAGCAGAAGAGGCAAGAGTTTGGATCTGCAAACTCCTCACAGTCGAAGCAGGGCAAAGGTGGCCCCAACCCACACAGCAAGGGATCGAGTCGAGATGGCCACGCTCAGGATAACCAGTCCAAGCCACAACACAAGAAGAGAAAGGAGAAGACAAAGGACATGGGGAAATGGTGTGAGTACCATAAAAGACCTTGGCACAACACTGAAGAATGTCGCTCCAAGCAGTCACTCGTGGACGAGCTGAAGGCTTCCGAATTAGATGTCGATTCTAATTCTGAATTAATCCAGAAGGAGGGAAGCGGATTATCGATGCAGAACCCAGTGCCATTGTCGTTGCCACCAAAGTCCAGCCAAGCGAACCAGAAGAACGAGAGGAAGGGGAATGCCTCTTTCACTCACAGATGTGGGTAAAGGAGGTTCCGCTTCATTTCATTGTCGATAGCAACAGACAGAAGAACCTGATATCAGCAGAGGTCGTCAAGCAGTTGGAACTTCCAACAACACCGCACCCACATCCCTAAACCATCGGTTGGCTTCACCAAGAGAGAGATCTTCATGTTAGCCAACAGTTTTGTTTTCCCTACGGCATCAAGCCTTTCAAAGATGAGGTATTGTGTGATATTTCTTCCCTTGAAGTTTGTGATGTTATTTTAGGACAACCATATTTGTGGAAGCGTCATATTGTGTATAAGTCTAGACCCCGAAGTGTTATTATTACTTTGGGTAGACAATTGTACAGGATACCAGAGGTAGCGTCGCCTATCGCTATTTCTTTAATCTTTGCTAAGCAATACAGTAAGGTCATTTCACAGACCGGGAAGTTCATATTCTTTGTGATATGTGCTCATAGTAAGCAGAAGGTCATTGCCACATCTATGGCATATACACAGAGCCTCTCTTTGCAGCAGAAGCAAGTGGACAGAATCCTAGAAGAATACAAAGATATTGTATCCTCATCCACCGGGGTACCGACGCACTACCAAGTCAAGCATCCAATTGATCTGACCCCCAGTGCACCTCTACCTAATGGACCAGTTTATCGTCGCTAACTCATGGAAAATGACGAAATCAAGTGTCAGATCCAAGACCTTCTTCAAAAGGGGGCACATCATACCCATCTCCTCCCCTTACGGAAGCCCGATTGTACTGGTGCAGAAGAAGGACAGAACTTGGTGACTATGCATTGATTACATAGCCTTAAACAAAATCACAGTCAAGAACTGGTACCCAATTCCTAGGATCGATGACCTTCTTGACCAACTCAAGGGGGAAAAGTTATTTAGCAAGATTGACCTAAAGTCTAGCTACCACCAGGTTCCCATCGAACCAACTGATGTATGGAAGACAACCTTCAAATCTAAAGAAGGTCTCTTCGAATGGCAGGTCATGCCCTTTGTCTTAACAAATTGATCTGGATTTAGGAGTGGAACAAACTGATTAACAGATTGAATACAATAAACACAGAGATAGCAAGAATAACACAAATATCTAATGAACAATATCTTCTATTAAATAATGAAATAAGTTGAAACTGTAAAACTGTAGAACTGAAACTTACTCGAATGGTGGTAGCTATCTCTGAGAAGAGATGTGGCTGCTACGCGCATCTGTCTAATCAGAATGGATTACAATGAGGCTCTAGAGGCCCTTTTCATATTACTCATGAATGCCAAAACCTTATACATCCAAAAACTTAACCCTAGAAGGTGAAATTCCAAAAGTCATGTGGGCCCTATGGGTAAGTTGGTGTAATTTGGTACTTCAACTTCCTAGGGTCGTAACTTTTGCATGCGACCTCTGTTTTAGGTGCATGATAGCCTGTTGGAAAGGTCTTTCAGAGAACTACACATTCTGTCATCAGAGTCTGACTTTATCTACAGTCTAATTGTGGCGAGTCAAAAAAAAACATTTAGGGCCCCAAAAAATCCCTAGAAGTACAATAAGATGTGTTGACATGAAAACATACAAAATAAGCCAGTTGGATTAGGCGATAGGCCACCCGTATCCACCTGGAGAATTTGTGAGGCTTCAGACAGCCCTAGAAGTGTAGAACTCACAATATAAAGTAGTACAGAAAGACGTGTTGAATAAAAAACGGACACGAGGAGCCAGTTGGAATAGGTGGGTGGCCATCAATGTCCACCTGGATCAATCCTCCCCCCTTAGGAAGCAATGGTCTCCATTGCGTTGAGTTCCCCCATCATGTGAGGAAACTTCTGTTCGATTTGGTCGTGGGTGAGCAACTTGCCTTGGCGTAGGAGTTTCCTTGCCTTGAAAACCTGATAAAGTTGGATCCATTGTTGGTGAGTGCCCTTGACCTGTGTGTCCACTATCTGATCAGTGGATGCTTGTTCCATGCAGTCAGAGTTCAGCTTTGTTGGTGTCAATTTTTCGGCGATCTTAGGTGTCCAATAACGATGGAAAATATGGTCGAAGGAGGTCCACATTGAATACTAGATGCAGGCCAAGGAAGGGTGGAGTGTTGAGCTCAAAAGTATTGCTACCCACAGCCTTGGTGATAGTGTAAGGCCCATAATGAAGTGGGTGAAGCTTCCGATGGGGCCCAGTGAGACGCTTCTTCTGCAAATGTAACCAAACTTTGTCGCCAACCTAAAACTGGTGTGGTACCCTGTGTTGATCATGGTGTTGCTTGTACTTAGCATTGGATTTCTACAAAATCTTCTGGACCTATTGGCAGATGTGTTGAATCCGCTCAATGAATCTGGTGGCTTTGTTGATCGCAGACTGATCAGGGGAAGAGTTTGTATGTGCGGTGGCAAGAGGAAGTGCAACATCAATGGGTCCCAAGGGTTGGAATCCCAGACCCAGCTGAAATGGGTTGTGGCCAGTGGAACTATGGAGAGCCTCGTTGTAACTGTATTGGACATATGGGAGACCCTCGTCCCATGTATGGGGATGCTTAGAATTGTAAATGCGTAGGATGTGCACAATCATATGATTGACGACCTCGGTTTGTCCATCGGTTTGGGGGTAAAAAGAAGTGCATTTTGTGAGCTTGGTGTCCAACAGAGACCAGAGACTCGACCAAAAGGTGTTGAGGAACTTGTTGTCTCGGTCGGAGATGATGGTCTGTGGTATCCCAAAGTGGACCCAAACTCGTTCGAAGAAGAGATTGGCAGTATCTGTCATTGTGACATTCTTCTTACAGGTTGTAAGGATTGCCATCTTCGAAAACCTATCAACGAACACAAATACGCAGTCATTTCTGTGCTTGGTGGACGGAAAACCAGACATGTAATCCCTGGAGATGGATTCCCACGACTTCCCGGGAATAGGAAGAGGGGTGTATAAGCTTGCTTCTTGATGGATGGCTTGGCAATGGAGCAGGCAATGCAAGATCTTATATACTTTTTGACGACCTGTCGAAGTTTTGGCCAATAATTTTTTTATGAAGAACGGCCATAGTTTTCTCTACGCCAAAATGTCTTGCCACCCATATGTAGTGGGCTTCCCAAATCAACTTTGCATGCTCGCCTGCAAGAACACAGATATGGCCCAAGTGGCATAAGAGTTTGTCATGAATGTGAAAATCAGTGATTGTGGCACCTGTACCCAAGAGATGATATGTGGTGGCGAAGTTCGGATCTTGTTGGTAAAGTTGGGGCCACTTCGATGTTTCATGTCCACGGGAATGGACCACGGTGGTGAGTGCAGCCACAGGAGGCCGACTAAGGCAGTCAGTGACATGATTGGAGATACCTATCTTATACTTGATGTTGAGATGGAACTTCTACAGGTACGTCGTCCACTTCTGATGGCGGTCGTTCTGCAATTTCCCATGTGTCTGTATGAACTGCAAAGGCTTGTGATCAGTGTGTATGATCGTCTCTTTCCCCAGAATGTAATGTTTCCATTGACAGCAAGCTTGTACAATGGAATACATGTACTTATCATAGGTGGGGTATTTCCGGACAGTATCGGAGATTTTCTCACTATGGTATGCCACTGGATGCCCGTGCTGAGTGAGAACTGTGCCCACACCATAGTCAGATGCATCTATCTCAATCTTGAATGGTTGTTGCAGATAGGGAAAGGAGAGTACTGGAGCTGAGCACAAATGATATTTCAGATCATTGAATGTTCTTTTATTCTCCTTTCCCCACATGAACTTGGACCTACCACCACCCTTGCTCACCTGGCTAAGGGCCCATGTAATATGGGAGATTCCCAACACGAACCGTCGGTAGAAATTGGCTAGTCCCAAGAAGCTTCGAAGCTCGGTCAGTGAGGTCGGGGCTGGCCACTCACGGATGACTTTGATATTAACTGGATCAACATGTACCCCATGCTCATCAACAATGTAGCCCGGGTATTGGACCATGTTCATGCCAAAAGAGCATTTTTCCAAGTTGGCATAGAGTTTGTGTTGCCGCAGAGTGCTCAAAACCTGTTGAATATTTTGCATGTTCTCCTCCCACGTTTTGTTGAAGATGAGGATTTCATCCAAATATACTACCACAAAGGAGTTTGTGAAGGGTCTCAATACATCGTCCATCAACCTCATGAAAGTGGTTGGTGCATTTGTTAATCCAAAGGGCATGACTAGACATTTGTAGAGACCTTCTTTAGACTTGAAGGTTGTCTTCCAGACATCAGTTGGTTCGATGGGAACCTGGTGGTAGCCGGACTTCAGGTCAATCTTACTGAAGAACTTTGCCCCCTTGAGTTGGTCAAGAAGGTCATCAATCCTGGGAATGGGGTAGTGGTTCTTGACTGTAATTTTGTTTAAGGATATGTAATCAATGCAGAGTCACCAAGTCGGGTCCTTCTTCTGCACCAGTACAATCCAGCTTCTGCAAGGGGAGGAGTTGGGTTTGATGTGCCCCTTTTGAAGAAGCTCTTGGATATGACGCCTGATTTCGTCATTCTCCATCAACGAGCACCGGTAGATCGGTCCATTAGGTAGAGGTGCGCCAAGCATCAGATCAATTGGATGCTTGACTTGGAAGTGTGTTGATGCCCCTGTAGGTGAGGTGAAGATGTCTATGTATTCTTCCACGATCTCATCTACTTTCTTTTGCTACAATGAGAGGTGTTTTGTAGAGGCCACGGATGTGGCGATGACCTTCTACTTACTGTGAGCACGGATCACAAAGAAGATGAACTTATCAATCTCTGAAATGACCTTACTACATTGCTTAGCAGATATTAAAGAATAAGCAGTAGGCGGTGCCACCTCTGGGATCCTGTACAATTGTCTACCCAAAGTAATAATAACACTGCAAGATCTAGACTCATACACAGCATGAAACTTCCAAAAATATAGTTGTCCTAAAATAACATCACAAACTTCAAGGGGAGAAATATCACACAGTACCTCATCTTTGAAACGCTTGATGTTGTAGGGAAAACAGAACTGTTGGATGACACGGAGATCTCTTCCTTGACGAAGCCAGTCGATGGTGTAGGGTTGCGGGTGCAGTGTCGTTGGCAGGTGTTGCGGGTGGTNATATATTGAAGTATTGAGGGGTACCCGTGGTGGTTGGGTGGAGAGTGTCCGTAGGGGAATGAGCAGGAGAGTTGGGTGGGTTGGGGGGTGAATCCTCAGATATGTCATCTAAGAACCATGGAGGCGTTGGGAGTGCCTCGGGTTCGGGAGAAATGACATGAAGATCCTCTAGTGACAAGGTAATGTCAATTATCGCCTCTACGGGTCGGTGAGGCAGGGTCAATTGACGTTGCATGTATTCAAGGATCATAGGACACTGGTATGTAAAATGAGCTAGTGAATCGCAAAGAGAGCAAGGGCATCTCATGCATTCATTGACTAAAGTGGTGACATAGCGGATGTCAGTGATATTTGTTGAGGAGGACGTAGCAGGACTGGGATTGTTCTGGAAGTTCTGGCATACTTCGGTGAATGTCTGCCGAAAGCGTGGCAGTGTTGGGCAATGGTGGGTATAATGGCCATATTCGGAACATATTGCACAGGCGTATTTGGTCCTCAACCCTTTACTACTGGAAGGAGGGGTGGTAGTGGCGGGTGTTGGGCGAGTTTGATTGAGTGGGATCAAATTCCGTAATTCTGGTAGCGATGGACAGTTGTTGGTTTGGTGGCCCTCTTTCTCACATAGTGCGCAAGGTGGTGGGATGCGTGGAGGAAGTGGAGCAGCAGTGGGCTCCTTATTCTTTCTCCTGCCCCCAGCTGT